>JAUZST010073766.1:0-21442 GCA_034779995.1 Parotocinclus haroldoi
TGTGTGTGTGTGTGTGTGTGTGTCTGTGTGTGTGTGTGTGTGTGTGTGTGTGTGTGTGTGTGTGTGTGTGTGTGTGTATATATATATATATGCACGCACAAAGTAGTTTGCCTCTATCTGTATCTGTTAACATACTTTTGCTTTCATGCACTCTTTTACTCCAGACAATCACACAGGTTTGACAGTTGGCATGTGGGATTTTTTTTAAGTATGAGGCTGGACTAGACCTAAGCAGTATTTAGGATTCACAATGATTGTGTGTGAGGGCAAAGCAGTTAGGCTGGCATCCATTTCTCTATTGAACCTCTGTACCATTGCCATGTACTTTTGTGTGTATTTTAGCGGGTTCCTGGGGTTGTGTGTATATGTTTGAGTTGTCAGCTCAAGTTGTTAGTAACTATTTTATATGGTGACTTACATGATGTGTATATATTTATATCTGTGATGGTGCCAGCATTTTGTGTGTGTGTGTGTGATTGTGTGTGTGTGTGTGTGTGTGTGTGTGTGTTTGTTTGTGTTTATTAGAGTGCATTGAGTATGCCTGTGTCTGGCATAGTGTTTTGCTGTGCTTAAAGCTGCATGGCCAGAGGGATGCTAAGGGCTGTTTGGACTCATCTGTGTAAATATGAAGGGGTTAGAGGGAGGAGTGGAGGGGACTCGAGTCCTCTCATCTGTCTCTCTGCCACTGCGGCTTTGATGTGGTCCTGGATCTGCCCCCTGTCCACATGGTCTGGTACAGATATGGACCATTCCACTTTCATGTGCATTCTCTGGCAAATCAGTTTATCTGTGCAATCATTTAACTCATCCAACCATACTCCACACACCTTTCACATTCTTTTACATCCCCGCATCTTTACACACCTTCACTTCCATCCGCTCACCTGTCTTTATAAACTCCCCTATCTATCCATCACGTATTTATACATCTGTTCTATCTACCCATCTATCCCACTCATTAATATTTATCCATAGACCATCTAAATATTTTTATATATCACACTTTTATCTATCCAAACACCAATCCTACTTTTAATTACTTAACTACATCTCCAGCTATCAAAATGTCCGTTCATCCACCCACCATCCATTTAGTCTTATATCAGAGTTTCCCATTTATACAGCTCTTTGGCGTTCTACCCATCCGGTCCCCAGTATCCATTTGTACATCCATCCACCCAATCACCTGCCCATCCTTTGATTTATTAATCAATCTCATTCAAAATGGATCAATCAAAATGATTCCCACCAGTATGTACAATGACATGTGAGAGCTCTTCCTTCCATAAAGTAGTAGGTCTTTCCAAATTTCCTACCAGGAAAAAAAATCTTAAGTTACTTTCCATTAGTTTTTGTGTTGGGCCATGAGAGTTATGGCATTCCAAATGTGCTCCTGAATAGTGTACAGGAACCGGGGCTAATTGAAAAAACACAAGCAGGAATCTGCCATGGAGGAGACAGACCTGCTGTTACTGGGGACTGTGTAAATTGACTTTCCAGAGCCGAGTGCAGAGAGAGGAGAAAGTGAAAAGCAGAGAGGGACAGAGACAGAAGTGTGTGAGAAAGAAATTGTAAACAAGAGATGAAATTTCATAGCAAAGTTGCTAAACTTGGAAATCCATATACAAAAATATACATTTTATATCAAAATATACATATTAAAGTTTAACAACAGAAGGAAAGTACTAGAATTCCTTAGCTGTCCAGCAGCTATGTTAATGTTACCATCTTACTGAGTTAACACTCAAGCGCTACCATGGTAAAATACAGGTAAAATACATGTACAATTTATGTCCAAGTTGAAAAGCTATGCAAAAAAGGAAACTTTTTTAACTGACTGACTGTAGTAGCATAGTGGTTAAAACTTCAGACAGTGGTTTATTTCCCAGCCCTGGCAAGCTGCTACTCTTGGGCCCTTGAGCAAACCCCTGACCCACAATTGCTTTGACTGTGCACTGTAAGTTGTATCAGTTGTAAGTTGCTCTGGATAAGAGCATCAAATCAATAACTGTAACTGTAAACTAGCATTTTGAGATGCCGATTCCAATTGACTGGACCGCAAATTACATCCTTTGTTCTCCTGGATAGAGAGATTGGAAAAGTTACATATATACTGCATATATACTGCTCACAAAAAATAGGAGATACTCCAAAATGAAATATCCCCTGTTTTGTAAGCAGTGTATTTTTGATAGCTTTTAGCACCAGCATATAAGTAACCCAAACAATGTAATATTGGAAACTAAGTCAAAACCATTCAGTAATATAGTAATATTGTTAGCGCTGTGAATTCAGAAATGTGAGTGAAGCATCTGACTAATAGTTCCAGCAAAACTTTTCTGCAGTCTACTATACTTCACCACTAGCCAGTGCTATAATACAGATCACTGTGTAGAAGCTCCTCACTCCTAGCGGAGCTGCTAAATTCAGCCTGTCTATCTTCTTGGCTGGCTTATAGAAGATTTGTAGCATCTCATTGCAAAATGCTGTATGTGAACTGAGTCTTTGTACTTTTGTGATGTGCTGTACTACTTCTGCTCCACTTGTCTGGCAACATCACAAAGGAAAACATCAGAGCTGCAAGTGATTGTTGTGCCTGTGCCATTTCCATCTTATTCTTTTGCTTCCTTACCCTCTGTTGCCAGTTGTTGCTGGAATTTCTTTCACAGTTCTTCCAAAACTATGACAATGAATAACATGGTCAGTCAGTTCTGATACACGATACTGCCTATAAACAATATCAAGTTCACAAAAGGTGAGCTTTTTTATACCCCTTGACACACTTGAAGCGCAGTCATGATTCTCAACCTGACCTCTGGTGCATTCCCTTATGTAGAAAACACATTTGATTTGAGTGGCACTACAATTGCGAAACAGTTTTATATTTGCATCACTGACAAAACAAATTTAGTCAGTGCTAAGAATGTTCTATGGTCTGTTGAAACTGATAAACTGGAAATTGAAACCAAGGGTTCTCATTCAGCTGGTTAACTGATCTAATCCAGTCATCCATTATAAACAAGTACAGAATGTTTAAAGAGTCGCACCCAGGTATTGCACATTGTGGGTAAAATACTAATGTCTGGATGTGTGTGTCTGCTTTTATCTTTTATTTTTCAGAAATACATCTTAAATTATCTTTGCAAATGAGCCCTGTTGCAGCACTCATTATAAATGTTATATACATATATACAGTATAAGCAAAAAAGACATGCACATGTAAAAAGCCAATGTATGGACATATGTTGTTTATATTGTACATACATGTACAAATTATGTCATTTATTTTTCTTTCACAAGCAGTACTAACTACCTGTGAGGGCACACTAGCATACAAAAGAATATGAAACCATTTAATGCATATTGACCATGGAGCTTATCCTATGCAAACTATACAATGACCTTAAAATAAATGAACAGCATCGATCAAAGAAGTAGAAAGTGTTTTCAGTTATTGCAGTTTGAAGCAAATGACTTGATGTAACAATATAGCATACAGTACCGTTCAAAAGTCTTAGGCCACCATTAGATTTATTGTTTGAGCAATGGTATAATTACCATATATAACATATAGCTGACAACTGGACGCAAAATTGTCAAACTTGGATTCATCACATCATAATACCACATCATAATTTGACCTTTTTACCCCGTTCCCCTTCTGAAAAAAAGTGGTTGGACGGCAGCCTTGCAAAAAGCCCATTCCTGACCAAACGTCTTTCGACTGTAGAAGGGTAAGCTTGGCATCCTGACGAAGCTGCCAGATGCCGCTATTGCTCAAGTCTAAGGGAAAGACACTTACACTACTTGCTACTGTGGCCCATATAAGCTGGGGTTGTTGTTTTTTTTTCTTTTCTTTTTTTAACAAATTTCCTGTATTTTGTGTTCTATTTAAGAGGCTAAGAAGCAATAATAATCTATAATATAATATAATAATAATAAAATATACCATATGTTAACAAATTATGGTCAGGCCAGACTTTAATATAGTGTGTTTAAAAGGATCTACGAACCAAAGTGCTCTCTGTTATTTCTGTTCTTGCATACTAATATTCTGTTAGGTTTGCTTCCACTAGTTTGCAACTAAAAAACAACAATACAGGAATTGTGATAAATATCTAGGGATATGATAAAGATTTTAAAAATGAGATGTGATTTTTTTTGGCAAAATGTCCACCCCTAAGTACCTGTCTTACTACAACAGGCAGACAATTAACCTGAGAACTTGATCTGTTCCTCTTACTCCCTCTTGCTGTGGACTTAGACAAACCTCAGCATTCTTATTAATCCAGACAAAAGGAGCTTGCTGCCAACCTTGGCCCAGCACAGGAGGAGCTCCACTATTGCAAGGGAGCAAAGAATATCCACTCGGATCAGAGAGAGCTACGAAGGATGGCTGTAGTTTATCTCATCTTAGGCGTTGTTTATAGAGACACACTGCTGAGACAGTGTTGCTAGGCTAGTTGGTTCAGTCTCAAAGCTTGAGTCATCTCTAACATTATTGTTGAAGAGGGAATGTGCTTTAGTTGAGAGAGCTGTAGAGATAACGGACCATATTCCAAACATTTAGAGTAATGACACTAGTTTAGTGTAGCTTTCTATATGTTGTCTGTCCTTGTGCTGTGATTAGGAACTAAACTTAAGTCATTTAAAGGCCACAGTGGGCAAAGTCGCACTTTCTCTTCCTCTCTCTCACACTTTCTCTTTGGCTGAGCACCGAAGCTGGCTAAGAAAGGGAAATTGCCCATAAATAAGAGCTGTGCACATCCGCAGACACTCTGGCACTCATCCTAAACAGCTGGCTGTGTCCCCTTTTTCATCTTTGCTCTCTTCCAGTGCATTCCTCCCTCTCTCTATACTAGTCACAACTTCTCTCTGTACTTCTGTCTCTCCCTTTTTATCCCAAGTGTGTCAAGCTCCAGATGCAGCATTGTTTCGACACATTAGAGTTGTTTTGACCCTCAGTGAACCTACCCATGGCTGATGTCATGCTCTCTTTTAAGAGAAATCTCTATATGGTTTTATTTTAACTGTCAACAGAATTATTTGACTGGCAATATATATACTGACAGGTTCACATTAAAGAGGTTAATGTAAAAATAATCAATCTTGAATGGTAAATTAAGTAGAACTTTGATCAGTACAAATGTAGTACAGTTGTCTACTAAGATACTTCTGGCCAGATGTCATGATAGAAGTCATATGTTCTTGCTTTTCTTGCTGATCTGGCAAGTCATATCAAGTCATCAAGTCTCTAGTGTTTCGTGACATATATATCTGTAAATAGGCTAACACTACATTGATACATTACATCTATAAACAAGTAACTTTTTTACTTCCTTCAATATTGCCTGTATCCCTATACTGCCATTATTCCTTGCTTATCATTGTGAGGTGGACTGGCCCTGTACCTTGAATCCAAGGTATTAGTCACTGTTGCAGAGGGATAGCATAACATAACCAGTGCAGCTGCAGTTAGTCGTGCTACCTAATACAAATCTTTTTTATTTTGTACATTATTTGTAAGACTTACTGTTATGTTGTTGTATGCACACACATTTGCTTCATAGACTCCCATACACACAAAAGCATTAATTAATATTTAGAACTGTGTTTCTAATTAGATTTTGCATTTTGTGCTGAGAAAAGCTTGAGTTTAATTCATGAACAGCACAATATTAGAGTGAGATAGTTTATCATTTGACTGCTAAAATACTGATTTCAACCAAGATAAAGTAATAGTTTAGACACTGGTTTAGACAATAGTTTAGACATTACCACTTTTTAATGTTTTTAAAATATTAATAGAAATAGAATAGAATAGAAAAGTTCATGTGCAGTCTCTAAGGGGACATGTTATGTCAAACTAGTTTTTCAGAGTTTGTGCACACTCATTTTGGTACATGGAGTGCCCACAAATCGCACAATTAGGCAACCCGATCATTTTTGTTGTGGGATGTCTAATGCAAAAAACATTCAACAAGCCATTCAGGAACTGAATTGCATAACATGCTGGGTATACAGTAAAGCTAGCGGAATTCACTCTATAAATGGCCAGTCATTTAATATAATTATTTATATTACTTGATACCAGAATTTATTATGCTTGTGATATCATTTAATGATTAAGGGAACAATTTCAGACTCAGTTCAAGCTGCCTTGAATCGCTAAGGGGATTAGGGTGAGCAGTGGCTTGTTATCATATAATAGAACAGGTGATCAAAACCATTTATTCTAAAAAGGGCTATTTTGACAGAATAAGAAGGGTGCTTTGTTGACAGAGTCATGTGTTATTTTGTATAAGAAAACATTTCATTACGAATCCACTAACAAATACATGAAACTATGAACACTACTGCTTAGTTACTTTATGCTGTAAATCTTAATTTGGGTAAATATGACCTTACATTTTAGCTATTGTTTAGTAATTGTTTAGCTATTGCTATTGTTGTCTCTATGCTTCATGCTTACTTAAAATTCTTTTTACTTTATAATTGGCATATGTAGGCTATATAGGTACTTGACAATGACAATAATACTATCTTATCTAAACCACTGAGAATTAATTTGTGGAAGGGGGTATATGACCCTTAAGCAATCACGTTTTAGATAGCAACCATCCCTACTGACTAAGGAGTAATTGTGTTGTTTAAGTGTCCAACCACCAAGCCAGCAGATAGTGCAGCGTCACATTCCTCATGTAGCTGATTAGCTGCTCTTCTGTTTGGCCTTCAAGCAGTTGTGTTTACTCATTTGGGGTGATTGTGACCCGTTCAAATGGTCATTGCAAAGTAGTGATCCCTAACATTTTTTTCCTGTTCAAATCTTCACGCTTGCCATGGCATGATAGGGGAAAGCAGGATGTAGTTTATAGAGGTTATAGTTGGCACTCCAATGAGAGGTCTCGGTTGGTCTTGGTTGGGCAAAGCACAATATCACATTCTGGACCCTACAGTTAGACATTGCAGGGATGTCTAATCCTTGCCAAACCCATAATGATAATGTGTGCAACACTGCCAGTTCCCACTGGAGATTACTTTGCACTGCTACATTTACATCTGACTATTTTCAGGCAGGGCTAAGTGTAAGCAGAAGCCAGTCTTTTTAGCCTATTGTTACCCCTTTTCTATGAATGTCTAAGTTATAACACTAAGGCCTGTATCTGTGTTACACCCTCATATGGTTAATTCACATGCAGTTTTTTGCAATTTTTACACACTATATATGTTGTGATGTAGTGGGTGGTACTAGATTAATGTGTTTATGTGTCTTGGGTCTCTTTTGAACAGTGTGAACAGAGTGTGTCCATACATTTGGAATGAATCAGGATCTGTATTCTTATAAAATTGACAAATGCATGTTCACTCCAGGTTACCTCAAGTCCATGCAGTGAACAGGATGCTTGCTAAGACTACTAGTTAACAGATGTACAAATGCAAGATGTGTAATCATTTGTATGTCAGTACCAAATGGAAACGCTATAGGTTATGAAGTGTTTTGATGTTGTTTAAATCCTTTGGCGGATATATAAAGATCATAGAGCTGCACTCTTTTTATGTCTTTTTGATACAGTACAAGCTGGTGCCATTAATTTTTCAGGTAAATGGTGCGCACATAATCGACTGTACACATGATAGAAAAGAGAACATGTCTCAGTGGACCAGACGACTTTGTTCTGTTGCTCCAAGGTGTACTTATGAAACTCACATGTCCCTTGTAGGTGTTTCCCTGGTGTACAGGGGTTAGTAAGGTGAGCACTCTGAATGTTGTGTGTGACTAGCAGCACCGTACTCGACTGTGAGTGCAGCTCTATGTGTTGTGACACATCCTTCCCACAAGCACCATTAAACCTTTATGTGACTTGTACTACAGTAGATCTTCTGTCCTTTCGGTTCAGACAGGATAGGATTCACTGCTTTCAAAACATAGGTGAGTCCTTGGCACTAACACCCTGTTGCCAGTCTATGAGTGTCATTAGGTGCTCACCCCTGTGAACCGGGAGTATTGGTGCTTTAGGAATTGCTCTAAAACAGTCTGGACATAATGACTTGTCCCTTGCCACTCAGGTCTTTACACTTGAACATTTCTCCCTCATCCAGGACTATATTGAGAGATATTTAGCTACATTCTAACAATATATAAACTTCCAAGCATGGCTCATCATTACAGAAAAAGAATGCCTAATGGTGAGGTCATGCAGATCGAGGGATATAGCACTTTTTGTACTTTCTGTCTGCTTCCTGTGTTTATGAGTAAGAATAAACAGGCCACCTGGAAACTAGGTCAGATGTGCCTTAAGCAGCTGTTTTGTGGAGATGCAAAAATGCACCCAGGGCAGAAGCAATGAAGCAGCCTTTAACAAACATGCTATGGGTCAACTTTAGGCAATATATGGGTGGGTCACACTCATGTGTGAAAAAAAAAAAAACGTTAGTAAAGTCTAGAATGTACAGGCACATATGTGCACAGATCCATGAACAAACACAGAGGCATATAGACATGAACTTGTGAGCACCAAAGAAAGACAAATTGTGATTGACCTACAATTCATTCATTCATAAATGGGCATGCCTAAACAGGCTGATTCATCTGTCTAGGACTTGAGTGACAAATTCACAGTGTTGGTGCAGCATGCTTCATATGTCAGTGCCAGTGATTCTTTGGAAAGGTCTTTGGCTCAATCGCCGTCATCCACACTCAGTGTTATCTCACATCTTCTTTAAAGCTGTCTTGTCGCACACTTTGTTTAGCTTCCTGATGGTTCTGCTGCTTTTATCTTTAGCTTTCTTTAATCCGTTCATTTTGTCAGACATCTCTTAATTTCTGCTCTCTCTGCTTTGGTTTTGCCATGGCCACTGCTCTTGCTCTTGCTCTGCTCTTTTATCTGTGAGTGCAATGGGAACAAAAGGATTAACATGGTGAATACATAGCTGCAATGGGAATGCTGTAATGACATCAAGGATATGAAGCTGTGAGTCATAACACCCCAGCTGTGTGCCAGCTGGAGAAGACAGAAAGGGCTGAATATATAAGGAAAGCACAGAGTTTACAGACCTACCTTTATAACTGATGCAGGTAGCATAATTGGGCAAGTGGTCAGAAAGAGCTAAAACAGTGGATGGTCAAGAGGAGGAGAAAGTTATTACTGTGAGGAGGAGTATAATTGATTAATAAAAGGGGAGGCAAAACTGAAATGTGCAGTTCAAGCTGTTTCTTCCCCTTTCTGTACATTTACCAAAGTTACATTGATTAATCTGACCATCATAAATATTTGCTTGATATAAGAGGTCAAAGGATGTCCAGAATGTCCAGACTGGTCCAAGCTCATTGAACGGCAATAGTAACTCAAATAAAACTCAGTACAACACTGGTATGCAGAAGAGCATCTCTGAATGTCAAAACTTGAAGCAGATGGGCTACAGCAGCAGACAGTCATACCAGGTAACTCATGTCACATAAGAACAGTTCCTGCAGTTCTGCCTTAAATTAATGGTTAGGGTCAGTGGTGGTAGTGTAATGGTGTGGGGGATTTTTCCTTGGCACACTATTGCCGTGGATGCCAGTATAGTTTTTCGCATTGTTCACTAGCCTTTCTGGCTCTTAGCTTTCTATCCTTTTTATATTTATTTAGTTGCCATGGCTTACAATGTTTTGCAGAGAAGGAACATGTTGGGATTATTAGTCGAATTTCTATAAATCCATTTCTGTTGTGTTTTTGTTCTGTTTTTATTATTTTGTATTATTATGCATGACATTGTAGTATTCGTGTGTAATAGTTTGATGGAAAATTTACAAAAAGCACAAACAAGGTTTCCCTAGAAAAAAAGCTCTCGTAAAGAATCCCAGATGCATGAGAGCCTGAGGTGACATAACCAGGTTAAGAGGTTGTGTAAATGTACCACTTGGCCCTCTTTTGATACAGCATCATAATATCAAAGACATGCAAAAATAGTTTAGAAAAGGCGATCCTCCAAGAAGGTGTGCATGTAGAGGCTTTTATTGTATTCGGTCCGGTTCAGAACATCAGCTTAGGGATCAGTCAGGTCTAGAATTTACTGTTGATTATGAGCTAAATCTTACAGCTAAACCACGATCAGTTAAATGCTGTGCTGTGGCACAAAACCACAGCAATATTTTATACTTGACTTCCATATGGCTGCTTTTTCCTTTTTTGCATATAGTTCTAAACAGCCAAGAATAAAATGCTCTGTTATATAAACGATGTGGGATTCCAATTAATATGGATATGGACAAAGGACTTAGGATCTCTAGGATTTACATGAGTGCATTCCTCTGCCATAACTTGCAAGAAAGATGTGCGTCCTGCTGTTTATTCCATGAAAACCTGACTGCAGAAATATCTCTTTAAAATAGCTATTTGAATGCCTCATGTTTCAATTTATGTTGTCATATCACACTTTTCATTATTCTATCTGAAACACCGTGATAATGATGCATGAGATGGTTGCTATATCCATATGGATAACTAGAATAAAGGTATTAGTGTGTATTTTAACTGAAATCAATTTAACATTTTGGTCATAGACCTCCCTGAGTGTCCCTGGAAGGGACACTGGTCTATCTCAAAGCTCTGTAAGACACTAGAACCTAGCTTATTGGAAACTACTTCCAGCAGCTGGTATCACTGGTATTAAATAAAAAAACTAGTATTAAACTGATATTAAATGGTACATCTGTGAGTAGCTTTATTATTGTATTTAATGTTGAATATATATTTATAACCAGCACTTTGGACCACTATTGATTCATTTTACATGAGCACCCTACCCTGACAAGCCAAATGTTCAAATTTATTCTATATTTATGTGTGTGGTTGGTCTAAGTCATAATAATGAATGAGAGCATGTCTTGCATTGTCCATTCACTGAGCATTCTCATGTTTCAGTGTATTTAGACCAGTGGTCATAAACGACCCTACTGTAACTTAAGGAGAAGGTACTCCTGGGAAGGAAACCCCTGGAATTTAGACTGGTTTTCTTCAACAATGGAATGTCTATTAGGAAGATCAGTACATTGCCAAGTGTCAGCAAGCTTAGCAGCCATTGATGTGTAAAAAGTCACAGCAAACTGTAGCAGCACTGTACCATTCATCAAACTTGTACTGCCATACCTCACATAAAATTACTGTCACCCATTCTTTCTCTTTACCATACCGACACACATACACCCACACATCTGTAACCATACACACATCTTTTTTGTGTGATAGAGGGTCAGCGTGAGTCTCAGAGACAGACTAAACACCTTTACTCCTGAGAGAGAAGGAGCTGAGCAGAAGTTTCAAGTTTCCTCCACACTTTCTGCGGAGGCTGTGCCAGATCTGTTATATCATGCAGCCTGTGACCACAGGATTTTTCCTCTCATTCTGATTATTAAATAATGTGCCTATCCTTTGCTACTGCATCTCTCCACTATCATTGTGGCCAATATTCCCTGGTTCTGCTGAGGTGGTGTTTTCCATTCTCTCCCACAGAGCATTTTGGAGAACTGTATTGGCATCGTACCATGCTGATTGCCTAATAATTGTGGCATTAAAAATGTGATGACATGCTTTTTAAAGTATTTATGGTAAGTCTAGACTTCAGAGATTTGGGGTAAATGCCTCACACAGGAGGAAACATCACAGTAGTGCAGGCTTATGGCAGAAAATGGAACAGCAATAGCTACAACTCATATTGCAAACTTCAGCTCAGGCCAGATTTAATTCTATAGTGCAATTAACAATGGAGTGTTGTCCCAAAGCAGCTTGACAATTTTCTATTAGCTTTCATTATCCAGGCCCAACGCCCAAATTGAGCAAGCCAGCAGTGGCAAGGAAAAGTACCTTAAACATAATAAGGAAGTAACTTTGGGATGACCAGGACTCAGAAACGGACCATCGGACAATATGTAGGAATTAAAGTAATAAAGTAAAGTAATATGTTTATTGATATGCTACAGTTTAAATAAGCAGAAGCTACATTTGAAAAAAAATGAGATCATATACTGAAATAAACTATATTAATTCAAATAAATTGTGATATAATAAATTAGAGATAATGTAGTGAATGAATAATAAAACTGGTCTGGTGGAACAGGCAATAGAAAAACGTCTAATTCATCATTCTCATTGCTTTGCCATCCAGGCAGGACCATTGGCGTTCATTTTGCAGTGACAGAAGCAGTGTGTCTGGATCATCCCTAGGAAACACTGATGTCAGGTTCACTGCTGTGTCCCAGTTCTTACACTCACACAAACACACACAGACACACACACACACATATACAGAGGAATGATGAGTTCATTTATTTATGCTTTTACACCCTGATGAGATGGCTGTGTAGGATGTAAAGTAGGTTTGGTGAGTGTGTGCCTTACACTAAGGTCATCTGAGGAGAGTTTGTGGGGTTGTCACTATGCATTAGTGTTGTTTTCCTTCCATTCACAATTTAACAGCAGAACATGCACAGACATAGATCTTAACTTAGCTTGACTTCAGATTTAAAGAGGCTTGCTAGGGATAGATGCAGAGAAGGAGGCGAAAAACACGGCAGGGATAAAGAGAGCAAGAAACGTGAGAATGTCCACCAGGGAGACTGATGTGAATGCCAGAGAATAAAGAAGAAGTCTCACTTTTATAGGGATGAGGAAATAATTCCACTTTAATGTGTGCAGCCTAAAAATAGATCTCTGCTGACTGCCCACTGGGTCATTCTTGTTAAAGGAATCTGGTCTGGAGCCTGTGTGTGTGTGTGTGTGTGGGTGGGTCATATTTATGTTACCTTGTGGGGAGCAAATGTCCCCACAAGTATTGAAAGATCTGATATTTTTACCTAGTTGAGACATGTTGCTGGTTCCCTCAGGGTACACTATTTTTTTTGCTATTTACCAAAATTTTCTTTTAAATAATCAATACTCAAAATTACTGCTATTAAGGTTAGGGTTATATGTTATAAAAGCCAAAGGCAGGAGAAGTCTTTTATCAATTAATTGAAATTAATTATACCAACATAGACTGTGCCATGATGGGCTAGAGGAATAAAGATGGAAATGAACAGCAGTAGGATAAAATGTTTGCCCTGAAGGCATTTGTGAGCACATTTGTGGTACTTTCTCTTCTCTTTGTCAAACTCTCTGTGACGGTCCCATTGTCTCCATATCATACCATACTTTTATTTTTCGCTTAAACACTCTTCTTTTTTTTCTTCTCGTTTTAAACAACTGGTTTATAAATGGAAAAGACAGGACTTCCATTGTTTGCTTTCAGAAAGGGCGGAGCTGCTGTATGCCACAGGCTTTCATATGGCTTTAAGGAAAAAATCTCAAGCTCTAGACACGCTACTGCAATCTTCCTAATGTAACCCAAAGTGTTGAACACATGCCTACGCATGAATCCATAACAAGGCCTCTTGGCCCCTGGCTACCTGACTTTAGATATACTCGGAAACCATTCTAACTGAAGACTGAGTCTCCATTTATTAATGTGAGCACAACTGGAACAGTCCCCCATCTTCCTTCTTTCAACTTTCCACTGGCCTGCACAGCAGTGCTGCCAACTGCCTTTCCTCTGAGCCCAAAATTCCAGCCTCAACAGTAGCTGCCAGAGACGACACCTCACCTCCTTTTTCAATTTCTCCCTTGCTCTCACTCCATCCTCTCTGTAGCACCACAATTACACTTAGACGTTGCTTCAGACAACCTAAATATCTGCCAAGGAGACGATTAGGGGGCCACAATTACTGTGCGCAGCAGAGCATAGCATTGATGATAAATGTGTTTAAGAGCTCTTCTGCATTACTCCAGAATACCAGCGGTATGCTAAACTCCCATCCACATCCTTTCCAGAAGGTCACCGATGTCTTTTTAATTCAAATATGACATCACTTTTCCCACTCCAACCAGAGTCTGTGTTCTTTTACAGGATCAGCTGGACTGCCTGGAAAGGAGAATTGCGTCACTGATTGGCACATATTAGACTTTACTTTGCTGGCAATTTGCTCACAGTCCACAATTCACACATTTGTCAACAGAGACACAGACAGTGATACCAGGCCTTGTCTGCCAAAACATAAACACATATATTAGACTTCCACATTCCCATTGTTAAAAGTCCTGGCTGCTTTCTAGTATAACCTTTTCTTAAATACACAAGCAGATATTTTGCCTTTAAAATTATTTTCCCATCTGTCTGCTTTGCACTGACCCCTTAAAGGGCCATCGGGGTAATGTCAATTTTATGTTCAGAGGTTATTTTACCTTATTTCATATTATAGAAGACTCTCAAAAACTTTTTTATGTGCTTGTAGATCATTTTGATTGTGGTTCCCATTGGGTAGAACCTTCTCTCAAAACAGATGGTTGAAAAGACAATAATCTTTTTTGTTCTTAGACTATTGAAAAAGACATTTGAAAGTGACAACTTGGACTAGAAGGATAGCTATAGAGGTCAAATGTTTGCTGTAACTCGTTTCCATTGTCTAAATACTTGTTCATGATTAAAAGTACAGTTACCAGCTGGTAGTACCACAGGGACACAAGAAAAATGCAAAGACTTTAAAACTTAGCAACCGAGAGGAATTTGCTCTGCGTGTTTGCATTTATGAGCTTGTGTGTTTTGGTTTATTTGTGAGTGTGTGCTTGTGAGAAAGCAGCTCAACAGTGTGTCCATCTGTTGGGACAGCCCAGGCCCTACCCATGTACAGTAAACAGTAGCCTTCCTCAGTGTTTTATGACCATGGGATCCAAATACTGCCAAACTAAATGGAAGGGCATGCAGTGTACCATGGGTGAGACCTCACTACTGCTACTAGCAGGGACCAGGATGGTATCCCAGCTAGAAGGAGAACTGTGAATTGTAGAGGGGCAAAAATCTTTTCTCTGCATCCAATACCTCTAATAGCCTATGACAGCGTTTCCGATCTCATATGGACCACAGTTGAAAGGTTTATTTACTATTGACCCTCCAAAGTGCTCAAGTGGCTCACAGTCTTAAGTTATTTCATACATTCATCATCGCATACCTACGGTTCGTGTTTCTTTTGGGAAGATGAGTGATATGGCTTTCTTTTATAAGGGTTTGTGAAAGTATTGATAAAAGGACATCATATTTTAGATGTTTACTGTAAGAACCCTTGATTCAGTTTATAAAGAACAAAGTGAAATGCTAATTATGTTACAATGTCAGTAATAAAAGGGTTAGTTGTTAGTTATATTTTCAAATGCTGTGAAGCGGCATTACAGTCATGCAGTTATTGTGTTAGTTATGGTATCCAGTTTATTTTTTTTTTTGACAACATCTACGCCTCTATATTTCATACCTCCTTATAAACCAGCCTTATTAGCCCCCTCTTCCTCTTCTTTATCACTGTGCATTACCTTTTGTGCAACTGTCACACCTGTTCCAGTTGTGATTTTATAAACACTTTCATGCACTACTGATACCGAGCCTATAGACGTACAGCCAAATGCTATTATAATTGCCCTGTGGGATTGAATAACACAGTGCAGGGGTAGTGACCCATCAATGTGGCCTAAACTCCCAAGTTTATCATTTGTTTTTTTTTTCTTTTTCTCTCACACTCTCCTTGAATTTTTTGCAGATGGGAAGCAGAGGGCAACTGTGTACATAAAATATGCATCACATAAGCAGTTGGGTGTGTGTGTTTAAAAGACCTAATATATTCTATAAATGTTTTGATTTAGTAACATTGAGTAGTCATATTCTATTTTGTGAATAACTCTAAACAGGAAAGACTATTGCCTTGAAGTTTCACCACCAGAATGTTTAATTATGTCCTGCCATCCACATTGCTTACATGAAAAAGAGGTGGTGGACAAAATAACGGAAAAGTGACAATATATAAATGAGCTAATAAGAAGACATGTCACGCTTTGCCCCTGAACAGCTGTAATTCATCTTGCAACAGTGAATCTAGTGAATCACCAGGGCAAGGGGCAGCTTTGCCATGAATGCTATAGTTCTCACAAAATTAGGCGATACTTCAAAATTAAATATGCTGTGTAGCTTTGTAATTTCTTAGTTCTCTAATTTCTCTCATTTAGTTCTCTGGAGTCAGGTCATAAAGTTGCTCATGCAATGTTTGTGGCTATACATTTGTCTCATTTAGCAACTGTATTGTATTGCATGTCTGTCACTACAAAGAAAGCCTAAACCTAAATGACAATTGAAAAGTGCTTGTTTGATCTTGCTTATCCTGATCGGGGTCAAAGGGGGTCTGGACCGTATCCTGGAATTCATTGGGCACAGGACCCTTGGATAGAATGCCCTGTAACCGCACCATCTGGCCTCACGTTGCAAGCCTTGCCTGTGGTTTGAACCAAGGTACTCAGGAGCTGCTGTTTCCAGAAACTGGTCCTTACGTCTGAGCCACAAGATCTGTGTGCTAAAGCTACTCCCACTGAAATGTATAGTCGTTTCAGCTTATGGCTGTAATTTAAATTTGGGTCAAAAAAGTATCACACTTTGTTTTAGAGCTTTATTTGGTACATTTGTGAGTCCTGTGAGTGATTTAGTGTTTATGTAAGTTTTCCACCACACATCTTGTGTTTGATATGTCTAGGAAATTTTTATATTTTAATATTTTTTTGCAATATTCTGAAACAATGTTTCATAGTGTTGATTATAGAATAATTTGTCTTTTCTATGCAATATTTTGCATGTTTCATGGGTATATTATAGATGGTTTTATGATCCAACCCAATCAAAATTTATCAGAGGTCTGCACCATTTTCCAGCTGTCTTTCTAGAGACAAGTGCTCAAGCAGATCTACTTGTGTCCAGCTGTTAAAATAGGAATGACAGGAAAGGAATGTATGATTCATGACCAGAGGGAAATGGTTATGGAATTATCTATAAATCTTTTTCTGCTATTACAATACAATCAATAACTAAATAACATTAGAATTAACCAGGAGCAGTTGGTGGCTTTTAAAATAAGGTAATCGCATATCTTCACATATGATCGCTTTTCAGTAGCACAATGTAGCATAGCCAAAATATATGGTGAAACAATGTTTCATACAGCTTGATTATAGAAGAATTTGGGCTGGATATTAATTAGCCTGAGTGGAATTCAGATGCATTGCTATCTGAGATACACTCAGGCTAATTAATAGTATAGGCACCTCTGTAAACTTTTAATTACGGAATTTTAATGTAACTCACCTGATGAACAATCATTAAAATATTAATATGTAACACAACAAATTAGTATGTACCTGTGTTTACAACTTGTCAGAGCTGTTATTATATGCTATTCTTTATTCATTATTTTTAAATTGCATTTGTTACCTAGGGTAGATTGTGTAATATGTATGTGAGTATTGTTGTGATTTTAAAGACTGAAATTTCTGATTTCTTTTATTGTGAGTTATTTTTACATAATGAAGTATTCATTCACACTTGATCTCTGTGTGTACTGAAAGCATTAATATCTTGTGGGTGAGGATTTGTTTTTGTGTCAGTTCTGTATAAGCGTTCCATTAAGTGCTCTTGAAAGACTACATTTTCTATAAGGCTCAGATTAGCAGAAGAGCAATGCTTCCAAAGTACACACACATGTGTGCTGTGCTTGGGTTTGGCTTAGCCTTTCACACCACATGCAGGCCACAGAGGCCTGCTGGACAGAGGACACTTTCTCCAGCCGGTCATCAGGTCCACAGTATTCCCAAACAGAACTGCACCCGCAGGGGGCACAAACCACGTCTCGCCCTTGAACACCTAGACACACACTCACTACAGGCTCCTGTTTGTCACTGACCAAATGGTTCTGAAGAAATGCAGAGAGATACCCAAGTGGACTGACCGTGGAATATGTTGAGTGCAAACACAAAATGAGCTGGATTAATATGCCCTTGCTCTGAGTTATGGCTGAATTCGCACTAGATTGGCTATTAAACATCAAAACCTCAGTGAATTCATGTGAACTCATTGTAAAGAAGAAAGAGTGTTTTCTTTTATTTTTCCATTTTTTACTTTTCTGATACTGAGTAGTGGTAGACACAGGTAATACTGGATCATTGTTAGAATTTAGACCCAGTGTGAAACTTGATTCTCTGCCAGCAAGCTCAGTCACTGTTAATTCAAATTTGAAATCTGAATGACTGCTTGCAGGATAATCAATATTTGTTCTATGTCATGAGGAGTATAGATCTGCACCAGTTCTGTTCATGGTGCTCTGAGTTCACATAAGTGGTATGCAATGAATGGCCTTGCAGTCATCATAAAGAACATCATTCTTCTCATGCTGATGCAGGACTGACATTTGGAGGGGAAACCCAGGGAGGGAACTGGCAATGTGGGTTGGATGTTTTTCTGTTGCTCTGGTAGTGTCACTCTTGAAGCTGGATTGCAGGTAGAAGCTCCCATTCTCCCTCCATGTAATGACTGAAAGAACATCCTGGTCTGAATCTGTCATTAATGTCCCAGAGTTTGTTTGTGTTTTGCCATTTTTTACCCACTTTACCATTTCCCCAGGAATTCAAAATAGCTATGGCTTATTGTATCAGGTTAAAAGGGGCCTCTGATCAAATAAAGGTCTGAATGGTGCTTCAAACACACATGCTTTCTCTCCTTCACCCTGATTAGAGCCATATGTTGCATTGGGATGTCAGGACGCTGTGATACCTCTAGCTTCCCCATACTTGCCACTCTTTCCCTCTGTCTGTGTCCTATTCTACCACTCTCAAGTTTAAATATTAATGAGCAAGCTGTAGAGAATTCTGTAGCTCACACATATTTTTCCAGGGTCATCATACTCTGCTCATCTGCCACTGCCTTCAGACATCTAAGGAGTCTACTCAAGTGGATCATTAACTCTGAGGGCAGTGATAATGCATTGGATAAAGCACTGTACTTGGAGCGAGGCCCTTAACCCTCATTTGCTTGGATTGTAAGATTGTATCAAGTCTAAGTCACTCTGGATAAGGGTGTCTGCTAAGTGTTGTAAATTTAAACTCCCTGATGATTTAGGACTTGTAACAGCAATACACATGTACATCTGCACATGTGCATGTGTGAATGAGAGACCTTAGATCTTCAGCAGGATAGAGCAGCGCAAGCAGTATCTCCATCATTGATCTTAAAGGCTTTTCACAGGGGGATATTTGCAAATCTTAAAAAATAAAGTCAGTGGAGAAAGATGAATAGGGTTCTGTGCTGAGCTGTCGGGTGGACTGAACCCCTCTGTTCTGGGTTGTTTTTCCCTCCATCAGAGTGGGTACACTAAGCTGCCTGTGCAGAGAAGGGCGGAAGCAGGACGTGGCTGTGTAAGTCGATCTGCACGTCTGCACAGAGCCCCTTTTCAGTGCCGGTTGCTTGCCACGCTGCTGCGACACATCAGGCAGTCCTCCATCCGCATAAACAGCAGCTCACATCAGGGATGTCCCAGCGTGCACCAGCACCCCCACTGCCAGCCTCAAAGCCTCCCCAGGAGAGAAAAAGCCATTCAGCAGAGGGACTGGCAAACTTGCTGACCAAGTTTTGGCCCACTCAGCTACTGCAAATCAGTACAAAAACAAACAGACTTTTTCAAATGACTGAAGTGATTAAACTAACTATGCTTATTATTTTCATTTATCATAATTCTGGAGGTGAAATTAGAGAACTCGGCTTCAAGCTGCTTCTCATTCAAAGGCTATGTGCTCTCCAGATGCACTAGGCCCTTCTGTTTCTCAAGGCTTCTATTCATTCATGTCAGTGCTCTCATCTGTTCATCAGCTTTGATTCTCATAATTTTTAAGCGTTTTAACCATTGTTCTGATCATATTAGGGTACTGCCCAAAGCACTGCAGCTCTCCCTGTCAGTTGGCTATTATCCTAGGGTGCTGCACATATATAAAAGTAGTTATTTTGCCCAGGTAGGTGGCTTGCTTGAAACTTGAACACCACACTTCAGTATGAAGCAACCTAGTTCATCAGTTACTTTGTTTTCAACTTGAATTTCTTTGTTCCAAGCCATTGCCATAATGGGGTTTGGACTTTGAGGCTTTATGTCTCAAAGCATTATAGTTAAATTGAGGATGCAGTTGGTGCAAAAAAGGTCTCTGGATTGGTGCTGCATAAGTGAGCCCTTTGTGCAAATCAGTGTTCTTATTATTGTTTCGGTAAGCTCTAGTTAGAGGTGCCTTGTGGGGATGTCTGCTGCTGCCTCTATTTAAAAGAGTGTTCCTGTGGCTCTGTATTAATGCATATAGGTGTGAATATACATGCAAAACTTCAAATCTGTTTAAATGAATACTAGCTAATATAAATAATTTAGCTACTTATGAAGGAAACTTAAGTTCAGTGTGATTCCATGTGGAGCACTTCTCAAACATGATGGATATCATAAAGTGTTTCTCACTAATTCAGTGTGGCAGAATGAGTGAAAATAAACAGTATTAAGAGGCTTTGCATTACTATTTTGTTGCCTGATTTGCAAATATCACGTCATGTACTGGTCAACTTAAAAGTAACTGAGCTGTAATTCAGTCTTTTGGCCATTTCCTTGGACTATTTAACTTACTGTGATTTAGGAAAATGCTGGTACAAAGTGACTCATGCATTTGGGGTCTGGAATTTCCTTCTGCTGGTGGCTGGCCAACTACTGTTTTTTAATGCAGCAGGAGAAATTTAAATAGATTGCAGCAATGGATGGATCAGCATAAAATAATCATATGACTGCTTCAAAGCCACTTGTCTTAATCATGGATAACTATTTTTTTTACGAATTTTTCTTTACTTGTGTAGTTTCTTCCTCTCACTCAGACCTCAGCTCCTTGGAATGCTCATGGACTAAAGCTGTCCTGTCTCTAAACCTTGCACTCTTGCCCTTGGTGTTTACGCTCAAACTGCTTCTGAGTATACTGTGCATTCAGAGCTTTACATTCACCAAGCTTCTGTTTACTCTTTGTATAGTAACAGTGACCTGACCTGCCTCCGCCCAGTTCCTCCTCCTCAAGGTTATTTGAGCTTCCTCTCAGTGATGCTATCACCTGTCTGAGAATAAGAACAGAACAGAAAAGGAGGGGCTAAAGGATCCCTGTTTATGCATTATACTGAAGCATTTTGTGAAGGGAGGTGCATATGGGAGAGACTGTGGAATGAGAAGAATTGTTGATTACGTGATGTGGACAAGCCTAACATTACAGGTGTGCTTTCTGCTCCCGCTGCATTAATTAGAAAACACTGCCAGTGAAATGTCTAATTTCCTGCCCCTCTATTTTTCACTGGCAGAATATCACATTACTTGTGTGCACACAGATGTGTATGCTACTTTGTTAATGTTACAATATATATATATGTGACCGCTGGTCCGATTAAACAAAATGCCCTATGTTACAAGACGGCACATGCTATAATTTATGTAACATATTAAATGTTTATTAAACCTTTATTGTGCAATATACACGTATAGCGAACGTACAAACAAGAACTACTG
>JAUZST010073777.1:0-47800 GCA_034779995.1 Parotocinclus haroldoi
ACAACAGTAAGGGATCGGGGTAAAATAACTGACCGCGGCGAACAAAGTAAAAAGGGCTCGCAGTGCGAACCCTAACAAGCACCATGATGACATATTAAACTACAAGGGACTACATAGCCCACGTGGTATATTTTAAACGCAAAACACAAATGATTTTTTTAAATTAATAAACAGAAACATGAATCATTGTCTTTAAACATGAAGATTTATAATTATTTATGATCAAAAATATTTCTTTTATTATTAAACAATTACTAAGTACATTTTCTGAGGTCATCTGGTTTACCACCTTGTGCTCCTTCTCCTAACACCAGTGGTACATATACACAGTTTGAGAACCAGGTACAACCCTAGACAGGGCATCAATCCCATGATCACATGATGCATGTTACTCAGTGCAACTTAGGAAATATCCCCATAACTACAATATGATTACGTCTCATTTTCTGAAGGTAAATTAACTCACAGTTTTTTTTTTGCACAGTGAAAAAAGAATCTGCTCCTATTCAATTAGATTCGATTAATGCAAGCTATGGAAACAATATTGTCCAAATAAGCTTTGAAGCATGTAGTAAATTCCAGACTCAAGAAACAGCTGAAAGCTCTTGGTGATGTAGAGCACAGAACCAGGCCACCAGAACAAAAACCATGAGAGCAGAGCACCACTGACAGGTAATCAGTCATCAGACACGACGACATCAGACACATCTCAACCCAGCCTGAGACCACCAATGACCAATAGGGAATCAGCACATCACCTGTGGGTTTCAAAACGCACTTCAGAGTGTTTGATCTGTGGTAGTGCAAGCACACCTGGGGTGTCCCCCGCACGACAATAACAGATGGTATAGAAGAAGTATTACATCCGAAAACAATAGGACGCTGTTAAATAAAGATTCTTTGTTAAAGTACAGAGCAGTTGGCTTTATTAGACATTATTTATTATTTAAGTAGACCAATGCTGCTGCTGTTTCTGATGTAGTACATCAATATACATCAAGTGTCCCTCTATGTCCCCTTCTCAGTGTCATGCTCATTCACTTTTGTGGAACTGGCACTGATAAATGTGGCAGCTCCTGCATCTAAGGAGCTGTCTAAAGTTGGAGCTCAATCCATCTTGTTATGGTAATGTCCTTAGTTTAAACGATGTACACAAATCTTGGCTCAGAAGGTACAATCCCAAATCAGAAACTTTTGGGATGGAACGGAAATGCAAATGTTCGAAAAATGCAGTGCTCCTTACATTTACTTTGACTTTTATTTAATCACAGATTGTATGAACCCAATATATTCCATGTTTTTTCTGATCAACTTAATTTTATTTGAATTGTTTGATTTTAAACATCAATTTTTGCATTTCAAGCTTGAAACACATTAAAAAACAGGGGCAATTTAGAGCCTGTAATAAATTAAAAAACTAAATAATTAAATGATTTCAAACAAGTGATGTGAAAATGATTACGTATGATTATAATCATCATTTGGTACAAAAGCAGCATCCAAGCAGCTAATCTTCTATTATGGTTCAAATAAGTGAATAGGCGCAGGAAGCAGGGGGCGATGGAGATGGCAAAATGCATTCAGAAGTAGTGACTTTTAAATGGCAAGCTAAAGAGCCGTGCAGAGACAAACTCAAAATAAGGAAGTCGCTAGAGAGCAAAGAAAGCTATGTGCCAAAAACACGCAGGGTTTTTCAGAGAACCTAATTACCACTAACAAAGCCAAACTGGCAGTGGGGCGAGCGAGAACAGGACAGCAAAAGAGCTAGTTCAGAGGAGTTGGGGCACATAGGGCACATGCACACAGTCAAACACTAACACACACTTTAGAGACACAGATTAACCGAACATGCATGTCTTCTGACTGTGCTAGGAAACCGGGGTACCTGGAGTAAACCCAGACTCTCACAGACAGGCAGACTCCACACAAAAAGGACCAAGGTCGCTCCACCCTGGAATTGAAACCAGGACCTTCTTGCTGTGAGGCAGTGCTACCCACCGTGCCACCATGCCACCCTGACTCCCACATTTAAAAAAAAAAAAAAAAATATATATATATATATATATATATATATGTTACAGGCCTGAAATGCAAGAATGGATGTTTATTAACAACTGTTAACAGCAATATACTGTAAATATCTGGGTACAAGTAGGGATCACTGTGGGCGATCTGCCTATTTCTGATTTGGGTTTATATATTCAGGATCATTCCAGAAAAAAGGATATGTTGAGTGATGCCTTATCATAGATACTGATAAACTTCTCTGGCATTCTGTCATTTTGTCTGATCCCTCCATGACTGCTTATTGAGTTCAAACAGGTGCATGGATTTGTTGGCCCATCATCAGCTGAGCTGGGATCACACGTGTCACTGATGAGTTAGCTCTGTATCTCTTGAAACATAGGCATGGATCCAGCTGTTTGTAATTGCACTTCACTGTTAGAACAAGCCTTTAAATGGTAGACAAAGTTAGACATGTGTGCATGAAACCAAAAGTTTAAACTCAACAAAAACAAGCTTTCTTATGATTTCACTCACAATTAGGATTTAAACATTTATAAACATTTACAGCTTTAAAAACTGACAATAGCAGGTACTGTTGCTGGGAAGCTATGTAAGGATCCCCATGGATTATTTTAAAAATGAAGTATTCACATTACTATTAAGTGTTATACATTACAGTGATTACATTACGATCTATGACGGCATTAAATGAAATAAAAACATGCCAAGATCATCATTTTACTTTACTTCCTATAGCGAGGTAGCTGTCTAAAACCCTAACACTTTTTTGGTATTATTATCATACATTTTATTAATTATTTTCATTATTTTATTGTACACCAATGGATTGGTACCCTGCTAAGGATTGGTTCCCGCATTGTCATATTTCATTAAAAATAGATTTAACTGGATTAGGTAGTATAAAACATGAGTTAATGGATTCAATAAATAATGGTTTTATGTTTGTAGTCATGCACTAGATAAAGACCTTTTAATACCGAGAACTCAGATTTTTACAGACAAAAAATGCACAAGAGGAAATTGAAGAAAAAAAAGCAGAGAGGGAGTTTTCAGCGTGCTTGGACTAAAAAAAAGTAGTTCACTTTGTATGAAGGTCCCACTACCTTAAAACATTACATCCATTGTCATAATGGGTTCAATTGGAAAAGTGTGCATTTTAACATCGGGTTATTGCGTTCATGTGTCATGTTCATCTGTCTCATCTAGGGTCCATGCCCCTGAAAACTTTAGTACTGGCAAACAGTTGCTCATGGCTGATATATCCAGTGGATTTCTTTTTTGTAGAGAGCCTAGATGCATTTATCAGACAGATGTAAGGGTTTGTCACATGATCCTTATGTTCTCACCGTATCACGATGACAGGACAAAAGTGTAAGCACAATATACACCATGCCTAAAGAACATATGCATCAACATACAGTCTGTCTGCCAACATCTAATATGACTAAGCATACCAAGGCAAGCCTACAACAAAATGTTCATAGCATCTACACTAAGTGCCCAAGCATGCCTGGACTGACCAAAATGGCTTACATTGTGAGCAATATATATGGAGTCATATCCAAAACCCAAAATCCCAAAAGGTTTGGACAATACAGAAAACGCAAATTAAAGAAAAAAAAAACTGTACTGTCTCTTACATTTACTTTTGATTAACTGCAGATAATATGAACCCAATATATTTTACGTTTTGTCTGGTCAACATTTAATTTGGTAATACACTTAGAGACTGGCACTGGACTGTCCCCAGTAAAGAATGTGTGAAGACTTATGAAGCAAAAAATACAACGACGACCCCATACTGTTTTACAACCTTAAGACCTGCTTACAGAATGAATGGGGAAAAATAACACCTGAAACACTTAATCTCCTGGTATCCACTGTGCCACAAAATCTTTAAACTGTTCCAAAGGAGTGTCAGCATTAAAAAGTGGTAAATGCTGTACTGTCCCAGCTTTTTGTTTGGAATGTGCTGCAGGCTTGAAGTGCAGGAATTGATGTTTATTAACAAATGAAATTAAGTTGACCAGACAGGGCATGAAATACCCTTGTTCATACAGCATTTTTGTTTTATTTGGAATTCCCATACCATCCCAACATTTTCGGATTTGGGGTTGTACAAAACAATATATGATCGGAAAAATCTAAGGTGATTTTTTTTTTAGCAAGCTCAAAATCCACAAAACACACCCAACATCTTTACATTGACCAGTGTAATGTGAGAACTGTTCACTTGGCCAAGCACCACACAAGAACACTCTTTTCAGTTCTGTTAGTGTGTGCAAACACTGAGCTTACCTTTGTCTCCTTGGAGCAGTGTTGCCCTGAGGCCATAACTGCTCAGATCAGTTCTGACCGCAGTAAGTCTACTCTTGTACAGACAACTAGGGCTGGTGCTAAAGCAAGAAATGAATTTAGCTTTTTAAATACATGCTGTTGTTGTAATACCCACCATAGTTTTCCCACTCTGTAATTGGCTGAAGTATAGTCGAGACCAATTTGAGCAAAAGATTGAACATAGCTTGGGTTTGGAATTTATTGTGAAATGAACACATTTATTTTCACTGGTTATTTCTATGCAGAGTTGCGTTCATATTTAGCTGAACTCGAACTTCTCATACCTCTTCTCAAGCACATCCCAAAGATTTTCATTTAAGATCAGGTTAAGATCAGGACACTGTGGTGGTTAATTCAAGTGTGAAAATGATTCGTCATGCTCCCAGAACCACTCTTTCACAATTTGAGCCCATTTAGTCTTGGCATTGTTGTCCTGGAATATGACAGTGCCATCAGAGAAAAGCCATTAATGAATAACCTGGTTATTCAGTGCTTTTAGGTACCTTGCTGGCATCATTGCTGAACATAGTCCTGACCAACTGAAGCAACCCCAGATCTTCATTGCTTCCCCTGCTTCCTCCTTTTGCATAATCCTGTCTTTTTTCCAATTATTCTCACTAACGTGGTTTTCTCATTGCCACACAGTTGTTTATTCCCAATTGTTTGTGTGGAAATGCTGTCGTTGTCACTGCTAAACACGATTGCTTCTGTGATTTCTTATGGTTCAACATCACCAAGCATTTTTTTTTTCTTTTACTCTACCACATGTTTTAGCAACTTATACAGATCACTCTTACACTTTTTAATGCACTGGCCAGTACTAAACCAATTCTAGTAATAATTCCTTTTCGGAATATCCTTATATGTTTTCTCTTATTGATGGCCAGTAATTTGAACCATCTGAAACATGGTAACATCGTCCACCATCACAGTATGTGTCTTATGACATGGTTGTGTTAGGGTTCACAGTAGCATGTATGTTTGGTGAGCCCAGATATTAAGGCTGAGGAGCCTAATGTAAGCCTGCCTTTGCTCATGCAGGCTCTAGAAGCCTGAGTCAACACTAGTGAAATATTTGTGAATTATAGCAGACGCTTCCACAGATGGCGGTGAGCTGGGATCATGTAACAAGGTGTAGATGCTAATAACAATCCAGCACTTGCGATGTAGTGAACAGGGAAAGAAAGAAATACATTTGCTCTTGCAAGCTCTCGAATACTGAGACACTACGGAATGCTAACAACAATCAGAGCTTGTGGCAAGGAAGTAATGCACGTTCACTTGAGCAGGCTATTGAATACTGAGTCGATACCAGTGAGCCAGTTTCATGAATCAAAGTGGAAGCCTGTACCACAATAGCGAGAAAAGCTCATATAACAATAATAATGCTAAACGCTTCCAGAGGCACCAAAATCAACAAAATCTATAACCTATATAATAGATATATATCTATATATCTATTGTATCTATTACCTCTGATGAATCTAACTGGTGATTTTTTTCTGCCCGGTAGTGTATATCTTATATATGAGCTTGTATTATAATCTTATCTTATAGCTAAGGCTTGCTATATTGCAATTGTACAGCTTCAGGCAGCTTTGCTATACCAGGGCTATCTGCATAGATATATGTAGTGCAAGAGTTGATCCTAGAGACATTTGGGCCAAACTTGGGCAGTTCTGTCATAAGACTGGTGGAAAATGGTGGAAAGACGTCGAAGCAAAATAAATATTATCCAAATACAAATGCTACCTATTAGATTGTACAGAAACAATTATAATAATAAATTGTGGTTGACCTTATTAGAGACCACATCTCCTATCCAGCACAACAATCCCATAATGCCTGAAATGGTTCCTATATATGAATCAACCCCACCACATGAATAGACATGGCAACAATCACAGAACAGTCTTACCTCTTGCCTACAATTAATTAATGTGTATTATTGAGCATCCCTACTAATCATACAATCATAGTTACAATGTACAGAAAGCTGTACATGTACAGTTTCTATTCATTTCTTTGTGTCCTTTGTACAACGTCTTTAACGTCTTATCAACGTAATCTGTAGAGACGAGCCTGTCAATAGGATTAAAGTGACATCTACCAACCAGACAGCTGAAAACTTGTTGGATTAACGGGGTAGAATTACATTGCTGTCATTTGTCACATTTCAAGAATAGCAAGAGAGTCAAGGTCGGCATTTTTCTGAGGTTCAGCGCATGGAGGGAAATTCATCCTGCCATCACAGTTGATGAGTTCTGTGAGATAATGGTTGGCGAGCTACTGAGCTAATACTGTACTATAATTGAAAAAGCGGCGCTTCATTTTCTGCAGCTACAAAAAGACTACAAAAATTACCAGCACGGTAAATAAAAATGGTTTGGGGCAAAATTTGTTTGGGGTCTTATATAATAATGGGTAATACTGTACCTAGCAACTGGGTCAACCCTGCCTCCTTACTAAGATAAGTTTTTGTCCTCTTCTTGCTAAGAGTTGCTGAATCACTCTTAAGTCCTAACTAAGAATTTTTAAGCTAAGCTCTCTGACAGGACGTTTAGAATATTTATGAATGCAGCCCATGATCTGAAATGGTTTTCAGTATTTCAAGTTTTAGCAGTGACTTCTTTTAGTCATGATTTTACCCTAAATCTTTCATCAAACACTAAAATAACATCCTTGTGGTGCCTTTTCAGTACGCAATATTTTTGAACTGATGTAATGCCAAGGAAACTGCAGTGTCTTCTAACTGGTGTAATCAAAGATGGTCATTACTCCGAGTCATGATGGAGCGAGACTGGTCAAAACCTACAGGTACAACATGAGTTGAAATGTGAGCAGGTAGTATGGTATGAAACATTTAAGTTTTTTAACTTGTCCACATGTATTCTATATATTGCTTGTCACTTCATCACTGATGCTATGGGTCTAATGACCTTTTATAATGCACAGTGACTACATGCACCTTACTTCCTCAGCTTTGACAGACATGACAGTGGAGGGTAAGAAATGCCTTCTGAATTTGAACAAAATCAGAAGGTCGGTCCTGCCAATGTTAAGATTTCCTAAACCTTTAACTAATCCTACCTCACACGCAGTAGCTCTGCTAAGTAAACTGATTGTATGAGTGCCTTTAATCACATAAATCCAGCATTTATTATTCATCCTTGACAGTATCCCTGTCCAAATGTGTGCTTTTGCACATGTCTCTGCAGGCTAGACAGTTTGTGCATTTTTTAGTATTTATTATTGGTGGTAGTGTTCTGTATTGGCTCTCTGAGCTTCCGTGTGCTTCTCGCTTTGTTATTGGAATATTTAACATAGATGGGTAAGATAATCATAAACAATTAATGGTCTTATCTTAAAACTTTATCTGTCTCTAAACTGAATAGTGTGTTTTTACTGTCTTTGTCACTTGACTTTCTTTTCTACACTGCGCCAATTAAACACAGTTATCCTGTAAAATGAAAAAAACATTCATACTTTCTGTCTCAAATGCAAATTGCTGCAAACCTCAACAATATTAAACATTGCTTGTAGTTTGTTGTTTTAAAAGTATAATATTTTCTCGGTTCACATTTTAAATTGTTAGCTATCGTTTTTATTGTACTTGAACGTTACACCTGTATGTCCTTTGTTTGTAATATATCTTCGTGTTCTTTAATTGTAAAGCAAGCTTGAACATGGTAAAATAATTATATACATAAAAGCAATGATGATGATGATGATGACGATGATGATAATGATGAAAACCTTTGCTTTCTTAACAAGTCATAATATATTTCATACAACCACTGTTTACTCGTCTTACTTAGTAGCAGTGTAGTCATAGCTATTACACTGTAGTGCTTTTTCATTATTTAGACTTAGGAATTAGTGCATGTTGTGTAATTTACAATCAAATAAGAACAACAGTCCAAAGCAACAAAGAGTAGTTTAGAGGCATACTCCAGACCTTATTATTTTCTCCAGAAATATAATGGATACATAAATATTTAAGGAGGTCAGGTGTGCCCCATCCCTTCCACATCTGTGATTCCCCAGGATGGTCAGAAATATATCTTCATGGCAATGTATTATTTTTCAACCAATAGCAATCCACCCATATTCTCATTTTCTTCTTTGAACAGTTGCATTGTGTTTTTAAATTACTCCATGAGATATATTAAGGACATGGCATCATCAACACAGATCCTGCATTTTCCTTAACAGAATTCTGTCTTCTATGATCTCAATATAGACTGATAGATCTTAAATGCTTTCGAATAAGATATAACTCTAACAACAGTATTTTTGATGCTATGCTTATATGAATAATGTTTTGTTTGGAAAAAAATATATAACTTTTTCCTCTAATACCATTCATTCAGGATGGCACTGCTGTGCTATAGGCACTGACTGATATTAATTTGTTGGTTGACTCACATTGTTTCATGATTCAGATAATACAGCAAAAATACATTTTCTCGATTGTTACACGGTGCTAAATTATAATAAAGTTAAAGGAATGTTTCAGTATATACAAGCATACTTAGTGTGTTAGACATTTAACACAATCAGCCATGAAGTGGTAAATCACTTGATCATACTTTGCATAATAGCTATTATAGCATAATAGATAAATCTCCCTTCCTTTACGAAAGCTGTGTGCTTGAAGTTATTAAAACATTCGAGCATTGTTTAAAACTAAAGCTACACACAAGGATAGAGTAGGTAACGATTACACACAACTGACCAATGTTGTAAATGTTCTGAAGATATGAGATTTCTGTTCTCATCCCAGATGCCCTTTATTCCCATGATACTCTACCTCTCTGACCACACCTTATAAGTTTTTTTTTCTGGTTCAGATTACAGACTCTCCTGGTCAAAACAAGGTAGTCTACAGGGTGCGTTTAAAGTCTCAAGCCTTTATCACATTTGAGTATTTCCTTTTGTGCTAATGCAATAGGCAGACATCAAAGATAAGCTGCAGCAAAGCATTCAATTTTAACCACACTCATGATCAAGACTGCAGGGGAGGGTTGACGTCTAACCCAGATTTTACAAGTATACGCTGGACACTGTTTTGTAAGCATAAACTGTCCTGTTGTGGATAGCTAATAAAGCTGATGCGATGTTAAATATATGAATTAATAAACATACATTAAAGCTACTGTTGGCTATCAGTTTGAAGCAGCCTGGCCATTTTCCTCTGACCCCTGGCATCAAGATGGCATTTATGGCCAGAGAACTGCAACTTGCTGGATATTTTATTCTGACCATTCTCTGAGAACCCTATGACTATACATGAAAATCCCAGTAGATCAGCACTTAATGAAATACTCAGACCATACCACATTCAGAATCATCAAATCATATTTCAACCTTAATCTGATGCTTGGTTTGAACTCCTGAAAGTTATTTGACTTTGCCTACATGCCTAAATGCACTGAGTTGCTATAATGTGATGGGCTAATTAAGATATTTGCATTAATGAGCAGTTGAGCAGGAAAACATAATAAAGTGGCCATTAATAATAGAGCTACTACTACTTATAAGCAATGCTGAAAGGTGCTGAATGCTGAAAGTAATAATGGCCAGCTTTGGTGTTTAAACTTGTTGGCTAAGTTTTGATTCTCCATAAGCAAAATCAAACAAATATTCCATAAATGTTCAGCAGGGAGAAACAAATGTTAATTTCACGTACCATTAGGTTGCTTGACAAATTGTAAACAGCATAACAAAGATTATTACACCGACACAGTCTTTTTATTTACTTTGTTCTTTATTATGGCTCTCAGGCACTGATGACAGAGGTGCAAGTGAATCCTTTTATGATTTACCAATATAGAGGTAAATGAATCTGTGTTCTAGTGGACCCACCCCAGAAGAAATCTATACAAAAGTCATTTCTGTATTTGTTTCTCATATCGGAAATTGTTTGAAATCTGTTTTTTTCTGTGGTTAGGTAAACATGATAATATCTTTTGGTTGGTTTTTGTAGATGATTTACGTAGCTGTACTATAAACCATTATGTATCCTCAGCAACTGATTTTTTTCTTTTTTACTTCTACTTGAGTAAAATACAGTGGTACCTATGTTCTTGACCACCTTGGAACTCGTCAAATTCGGTTCTCGACACATTTTGACAAATGAAATGTGTTTCAGTTCTCATTATTTGCTCAGTACTTGGTGCACTTGCTTAAAATTAGTCAAGCCCTGCGACATGTTCCAGCCAAAACTCGATTTACAATTCACTATTCAATGATTCAGATTGACAATAGATCTTGTTCAGTGCAGTTAGCTCTAGCAGCTGTACTACATGGTGAGTCCTGAGCTCACCAATAAAGTAAGTGTTTTGCTTTTACTTTTTATTCAATTCATTACTGACTATATTCCATTTTCAACACTTTTTTTTAATAATGTATTGCTGGTTTTGGTCAACTGTAGGTTAATATAAATGTTTTAACCATGTATGACAGGATATTCTATACTACATTATAGAGAATATTAAACCTTTCACTTAATGATACACTTAACTTATGATGGAATTGTCAGACTGTATTCCCATAGCATCTATACAATACAACCCCATTAAGGCATGTACAGTTCCATTAATGGATTTTCTGGGGGTCTGGAACAGATTAATTCAAATTAAATGAATTAAGGCAGAGCCATGGGGCTTAACCATATGCAGCCAGATGTGCATCATCAGGAATCCCTGATCGGATTCCCTGACAGGAATCAAATCTGCTACCAGGACGAAAACACACATAAAACACAACCAGCCACATATAGTGGGGAGTAGAGCCAGAGGTGAAAGACCCTTCCAGGGCACACCTCTAACAAGCAGTACCTTTATTAAGTAAAGAATGTGCACTTCTTTATTATATATACTGTAGAAGTAAGCATTGTGTATGAAAAAATGTTAATTCATCTTCAAAAACGCCACAGGCAAGAATACACTGTGGACAGATTGCCACATAGTCCATTTTAAAGCAACACACATCAATGATTCACATGGACTCGCATCTATGGGCAAATTTACATAGCCAAACTGTCCACTGAAATGTTTTAGGGAAGTGAAGGAAATTGTCTGGTGAACATGCATGCAAGTACTAGAGAACTGTATACACTATACTGTATAAACTGGAGCCAAGTAAGAAACTCTAGGTGGAGCAGTGTTGGCCCATTGATTAAGACTATGGACTAGATGTTTTAGGGTTAAAAGATAGATGTTCGTAAGCTGTCAATGTAATGTAATTGATATTCTTAATATTCAAACTCTTGGATTAAAGCTTGTAAGACTTTATCAGGCATAAGCTGCTCTACATAAATAGCAGACAATGCTGACCTCTGTGGATTTTCTTTCATGGCAACTTCCATTATGTAACTGAAAGACTTTTCACTCTAGTTGTTATGCTGATTTTATGCCCCCCATACACACTGTATAAAATGTATCTATATGGTAGGTTTACAAACTATAGTGCAAACAAGTAACAGGCAAAATATTTTCATTTTATTATCAGTACTGTTTAATCTTTTGCGTTGTTGTTGGCAAATCAAGCAAGTTTGCAGAACATTACTTTGGCCAGTCATTTTAGTTTAGCCTGTTTGCGTGAGATTGCTTTATGTTGGTAAGAAATACAACAGACATATGGATATAAATTTAATCTGAATCCTAGAGTGATAAGATTTATGAAATATAAAAGAATCCCCTTTGTTGCATAAATGGAGTTTATGCTTTTCTGTTTTCTCCAGAAAAGCTGAATCCATGAAAATTAATTAAAAAGAAAATGGAACCCAAGCTGTTCTTTAAAATATATATTTCTCTAATAATAATAATAATAATAATAATAAGAAGAAGAATTCTTATTATTACCAGTATAATAGAAATATATATTAAAAAAAACCAGCTTGGGTTGTATTTTAGTATTATTAATAATTAATTTGCATTATTAATAAACTTTTATTATTAATTACTAATAATTAGTTATTATTATCATTATTATTAACTTTCTTCTTCTTCTTCTTCTTCTTCTTCTTCTTATTATTATTATTATTATTATCATTATTATATGCAGAATGCATCAAGGATTTGAGAATTTGAATGACTGTTCCTATAATGGTAGTAATCGTAGTTATTGTAAATTGAATAAGACAATGTATCTAGGAACTTCTTTATGTACAACCCAAGTTGGGACGTTGTGTAAAATATAAATATATATAGAATACTATGATTTTCAAGTTCTTTTCAACCTATATTCAATTGAATACACTATAGAGACGAGATATGTTATGCTAAAATAGATTAACTTTATTGTTTTTGCAAATATTCACTCATTTTGAATTTGATGTCTGCAGCACGTTCCATAGAAGTTGGGACAGGGGCATGTTTACCACTGTGTTACATCACCTTTCCTGCTAGCAACACTCAGTAAGCATTTGGGAACTGAGGACATTAATTGTTGAAGCTTTGCAAGTTTCATTCTTTCCAATTTTTGCTTGACTTGCTCAACTATCCACACATCTTCAATGGGAGACAGGTCTGGACTGCAGGCAGGCCAGTCTAAGAGCCACACTTTTTTACTACGAAGCCATGCTGTTGTAACACGTGCAAAATGTGGCTTGTCATTGTCTTGTTGAAATAAGAAGGGACGTTCCTGAGTATGATGTTTCTTGGATGTTTCTTGCTCCAAAACCTATATGTACCTTTCAGCATTAATGGTGCCTTCACAGAGGTACAAGTTACCCATGCCATGGGCACTAATACACCCCCATACCATAAGAGATGCTGGCTTTTAACCTTTGTAGCACTGACAACAATCCAGACAGTCTTTTTCCTCTTTGACCCGAAGGACATGACCTCCATGATTTTTAAAAACAATTTTAAACATGGGCTCTTCAGACCACAGGACACTTTTACACTTTGCATCCATCCATCTCACATGAACCCAGGCCAGTGTTGTTGATATATGGCTTTTGCTTTGCTTGGTAAAGTTTTAACTTGCATTTGTAGATGAAGTGATGAACTGTTTTCACTGACAAAGGTTTTCTGAAGTGTTCTTGAGCCCATGTGTTAATATCTGTTACCAAATGATGTCAGGTTTTAATGTAGTGCCACCTGAGGGATCAAGGGTCACGGTCATTTAATGTTGGCTTTCGGATTTGCCGCTTACTTGCAGAGATTTCTGCAGATCCTCTGAATCTTTTGATGATATTACAAACTGTAGATGAAGAAATCCCTAAATTCCTTGCAACTGTATGTTCAAAGTTGTGAACCTCGCCCCATCCTTGCTTGTGAATGACTGAGCCTTTCGGGGATGCGCCCTTTATACCCAATCATCACACTCACTTGTGGAATATTCCAAACAGGTGGGTTTTTTTTTTAGCATTCCTCAGCTTTCACAGTCTTTTGTTGCCCCTATCCCAACTTTTTTGGACGGTGTTGCAGGCATCAAATTTAAAATGAGTGAATATTTGCAAAAAACAATAAAGTTTATTCATTTGAATATTAATTATCTTGTTTTGTAGTGTATTCAATTGAATATGGGTTTAAAAGGATTTGCAAATAATAATAGTTTTCTTTATGTTTTACACAACGCCCCAACTTAATTTATAATTGGAGTTGTAATACAGTCAATTCCTCTGGTAATAGACAGGCATTTTATCTCAGTAATTATTTGATTTGATTTTTTGATCCTATATGTAAATGTAAATGCTTTATTAATTAGATTAATTATGTAAAGTAAATGTTAAGACTCATAAATAAACTATAATCTGTATGCAAAAAATGACCATTTGAATAAGGCAGTTCCTATAACTTTTAGTGAAGTTTTGGGTATATACATTTTATGCACATTGTTGTAATTAATATAATTTAATTGAGAGTGGACTGGGAGTGGTCATACAGTCAATTTATTTGATAAAATACAGTTTTAACAGTACAATGGATCCTGGAAATTCAAATAGTTCTTTGAACACATCGAATGGTCTGTTGATTTTTTTTCTTTTGTCCTCACATTCGTACCATAATTCAAACTTAACATCAGCACCCTAAATACACTTAGTGGTGCAATCTTTCAACTACCAGTCGGTGACACAATGCACCAATAAAGCATGTCCAACCCCAAAAAATAATAATAATAATAATAATAATAATAAGAAGAAGAAGAACCCTAAACCTAACCCTATTATTATTTCAGTAAAAGGAATAATTAAGTAATAACATTTTTAAAAATAAATGAATATCTTCAGTGATGCATTTAATTTCCTCTTTTTAAACCATGAAAATGTGACTAATAAATCTATAAAAGCTTTATCACTGAGATTACTTACATATAAAGGATTTAAGGATTTAAAGATGTTAGTTCCTACAAGTGCTTGTGAACTTTTAAATAACGTTGCTGCAATTAATATAAATAGGTTTTAGACTTATACTTAGTCCATGGATGTCTGTGGTTGACATCATGAAATACAGTTCATTCATCTGGTAAAAAAACTGCTATACAAATCTTCAATTTAGTAAATCTTCTATTCAAATATGAATGTTTAATTACTGAGATTAATTACGTATTTAAAGTAAATGTTCATTTTTGTTCTGGAATTTGAAGATGGCAGATCTGGCAACTGATAGTGAACTTATACTGTACACAATGTTGCAATTAATGTTAGTCGAGTCGAGTGTGTTAAGTTTAGGACCTTCTCTTGCTCATGGTTCATTTAATACAGTAAATTCCTCTTGTAAAAGCCAATTATAACAGCAATGTATATGTTATCTATTTAATTATTTAATGAACTCACATAACGTTCATCTGTTACTATGTGGCTTTATGACTGATTTTACATATTACTTTAAAGTAGATAGAGAGCATATGTAAAGTAAATATTTGTCCTTGTGACTAGGCAAAAAAGTTGGGATTGGCCTTTTAGATAATGTATTACTGTAAAGCTGCTTTGAGACAATGCTACATTGTAAAAAGCACTATATAAATAAAATTGAATTGAATTGAATTGAATAGGCAAAAAAGAGGATGTATAAGGGATTTCTGCATGCATTAATTCTCCTTTAAGGTGTAAAAATGTAACTTTAAATCACAAAAAGTTTTGTCGCTGAGTTTAATTCCACTTTTAAAGATACTGATTTTTCCATTATGTTCATATAGCAATAATACAGTAATTTTACAGAGAACAAATAACGTGTCTTCTCAGAGAATATGTCATGAATAAGTGAGGTCTTCTCATAAACCAAGGTCATGCAGTTCATGAGACTTTGTGGGTTAAGCACAGTGTTAAAACATGAAAGAAATGACCTTTTCTCATATGCAGTAGGCTACATGTGTCTGTGAGGTATAAACCCTTCACCTAGTGTGCAGGTAAGGGAGAGAGTGGGCATGCATAGGGAAACAGGTGGGATCTGCCATCATGTGAGGCATCTGGAGAAGTGCTGACTGAGGCAGCCTGAAACAAAGCCTCTAAAGTGGCCAGATGATCTAGTGTGCTCATGCTGGCACACAGAAAGACCATCTCAGTCAGCAATCCACTCAGTTGATGAAAAGATAATTCCCCCTGCGCAGACCTCATGCGACGTGGGGGCCCACTTGCAAGCACAGACCCAGTGAGATCAAGCAGAAAGGATATGAGTGGGAAACTTCAAAACACGCTCAAGTTTCTGGGACCATGAAAAGATTTGTATAACACATTCAGTTTTTGATGAACTTTCCCATGTTTCCCTGGACAGCCTTTTTGTTGATGCGTATGAATAATGTATCTCTTATGTTTAATTTTTTTGAGGGGGGGAAAAATCAATAGCCATGCATGAGCATGTTTTGCAAAGATGTTAGGCAGTGTGGGGTCAGTCAGCCTCATGCAGCAGGAGGGAGCACATGGAGTACCGCTGACACCTCAGATACCAGGGATCCGGTGAGTCTTGGTTAGCTGAATAATATATAATATATAGTTTTCAGATGAGCCATAAGGAATCACTAACAATTTACCTTCTCAGGTGCTGACATGGAACTAATAGGTTTAGTCCTTTGCCTGTTATGTAAATTATTAATAGTTAAAGCACAGTTCAATGGATTTAACTGTGATGCCAACTTTCACAGCCGTTTTCCTGGTAAGTAAACAAAACAATATAAGCTTTTCATCGGGTTTCAAAACTTTTCTATTAACCTGCACTGAATGCTTCTTTGTAGCTGAACGGGACATTAGTGTATACTGTGGAGTACAGACCATCACCCTGAAGATTAACTTTTGCCCGGTGCTTTTCTCTGGCTACTCTGACACTGATCTGGCCCTGAATGGGCGCCACGGTGATGCACACTGCCGAGGCTTCATTAACAACAACACCTTTCCTACAGTTGTTCTGTTCAGCATCAGCCTCAGCACACTGGAAGCCTGTGGCAACTCACTAGTGGTAGGACACTGGTCTGCAACCAGCTGTAAATCTGACTACACTTACTGTTCGCTATCTTATCTTCTCTAAGACCACTGACATGGTTATCAGGTTTGGTCAGTTTGAAAATCTGCACTCTGAACACAATTCTCTTGTATGTTAGGCTGACAGTGGCACAAGGATTTAGACAAGATTGGCATAAGAACTGTACACACATTAAACAGCTGTCTGTAATGCGCTTATCAGAATTGCTTTTCATGTCCTAGCACTGACTCAATGTCATCAAGCTTTCTTTAATCATGTACTTACAGACATACTACTTTCAAATGATCTCGCTCTTAAAATACTCAATAATATAAAGCATCCATATGAAAGCAGGATGTATTCTCTATGATTTAACCTGATTTACTAAGATCACCAATACAGTACAGTACTAAATTACACGCTGCACTTACTGATTACATTATGCAAGTTGTTATTGGAGGTTTCAATTAGATTTTACTCAGCATTTAATTTAAGGGGCTAGACAATATTATTACAGTATGGGGAAAATCCATATTATACCCAGGGTAGGACAAATAAATGTAAAATAAGGTGACTACATAATTTGGCCTCTGACACTGTACATATTAAAATTTTTGTAGTCTCTGTGTTTATACAATGAGTGCTACCTGGATCATACAACATATTTAGTAGTTTTAGGATTTGGATCACACCTCTACTCTGAATTCTGGTCCACTGTGGAGTTATGTCGGTGCCTGCATGGGTTTCCTCCAAGTATACCAGTTTCCTTTCACAAGACTTAAGAGTTAAAGAGTCTCAGTACACAGGAGTGTGTGAGTGTGGTCAAAGGATTGGTGCCTAGTCTAGGGTTAAGATTCCCCGTGACTCTAAATTGCATTATGCACTTATTACAATGAAAGATCCACCAATAGTGCTTCTGTTTAGTAGGTGTCCTTTTGTGTTCTCTTCAGAAATGCAAACCTTGCTTTTGCACAGCAAAGTGTTGAGAATCTCTAATGGTTAATAAAAGCTACGATTAGTGCCATTGTGATGCAATGTTATTGAGAAAGCTCTGTGCAGGGAGTTGATATATATCATGTTTATGTATTTTTATGTAGGTGTCCACTGCCCATGGGCCCAATGCTTATGGAAACCTGTCACTGGTGCAGATTGGTAATATATCAGGGTACATTGACACTCCTGACCCTTCAACGGTCATCAGCTACCTGCCTAGTCTGCTCTATAAGTTTAGCTGCAGTTATCCACTGGAGTACCTAGTGAACAACACACAGCTGGCATCGTAAGTGCTCACCTTTAACAACAATTGATCACCGAGACCACTGTGCTCTACAAGCCTATATATTGTTTCTTAAATATTATGTGAGGTGTTCTGGCAAAAACAGGCTCTTCTAACAAAAAATCAAAATTGACTTCATGCTTTATCTAAAACCTAGAGACTGAGAGATTTACACAAATGAAATAATTTTAGAATCGGATGAAAACTGACCAAATTATTACTTTTTAACTTCAGAGATTTGGATACCATTAACTGACTGTTTGGACGAAATTGATTCATTCAACTTATATTTAGATTATATTTAGATTGAAGTATTTTTTCTGGAAGTCTGAATTTTGAAAGGATATTGATTTTTTAGCTTCAACTGGCCATGGCTCAGTGCTTGCCCTGGCTAGGAGTGCCTGCTTTTGCCCGAGCCGTTCAATATGAGGAACAGTGTGGCGTTTCAAAGCATAAATGCAATAGCAATACAGCTATGAGATAGAACAGAGTAGAATATGAGTAGAACAGAAAGTGTGGGTTATATGGTCTTTTAAATGCTTAACACTGGGTTATAATACAGTCTAATAAGACATTGCTGTACATCCCGTAGCAACATGATAAAAACTATTCTCAAGCGGATTATATATGCAAGCGTGTAAACATTAGTCTCCTCTTCCCAACTTAACCTTGATCATCAGATAAAAGCACATCCTGGATAGAATGACAATTCACTGCAGAATCCATAACCACACATACAGACCTTCAGTTTGGGTTTAAATGCAAGTCACCAGGATCTGCTGCGTCCAAGAGCTGACTTTTGAACCACAGGATCTGCTAGACCTCTATAGTTATTTGCAGCTAATTAGGTGACAAAATGCATTTGAATATTATAACCACACAGGCAAATATATTGTTAACTATGTGAAAATAAGTGTGTAAATATTATATCAATTATTATATGAACCACTGAGCATAAGTCTATAGTCATGTGCTTGTTATGCAGGGAGCGCGTGGGGCAAAGCAAATACTTATTTAACACAGTAAATCAGAGGAATATTACTTCTGGAGTCTACCAGTTTCTCTTTTAGACATTAATGTGCCCATACTGGTTTATAATATGTTGTGCTTCTCACAGGTCTGCTGCTGCCATTTCAGTTAAGGACAGCAATGGTACCTTTGTGAGCACGCTGAACTTACTGCTGTACAATGTACGTGACTCCATTAAGTTAAACCCATGCTGTGAATTAAGTTACTTTGGTACAAAGATTTACAGTGTCTCAACTAATGTGTTGATCTAAATCTTTGTTCAAGCTGTTAGTATTAAAAATCTATGCAATGCTGGCTTGGATGGACTTTTGAACGTGCTTAGTAATTCAAAGTGATCCATATGCTTTATAGAATTTTTTTAAAATTATGTATGAATTCAAATGCTGTGTTCTATTAAACTATTAATAATCAGCACACTGTTTTCCAATATAGGATTCCACCTATGTCCAGCACCTGGCTATCCCCATGGCAGGTCTTACTTTGAAGACTCGTGTTTATGCTGCAGTGAAGGCAACAAACCTGGACAAAAGGTGACAAACATTATTTCAAAAGGCAAAGTGACTTAAGTCACAAGTTAAATATATAGCTATAATAAGGCTATTCTTTAGGGGATATCGGGGAAAAACAGTGTAACTACATAAAAGCTAACGCATTAGTGAGGTCATCTTCTATGGTCGCATAACAATAATCTTCCAGACCGCATCGAGCAGTTTCAAACTACACAAAAGAAAACTACACTGCACATACAAATTAGGGGATATTTAGTTAGAAGATATTTCATTTTGAAATAATCATATATGTTGGAAAATGATTGTATAAAGAATATATATAATATACACAGTAATACCGGTATTCCATCCAGGGTATGTGTCTACCTGTGCCCAGTGAATTCCTTCATATACTCCCATGTAAACTGTTTCGTTACTGGGGAAAAGTGAAAAACTTCTCTACTTATAGGAATTCTTCTGGCCATTATCCATAATGCACAATACATATTGTTCATCGTCCACTGGCTTCATGTCTAACAAATCATACAATCTCTTAATAAACTAATTAAGAAATATACTACTCACAATAATTTGGGGGTAACTGAAAATTAAATATCCCCAAATGAAAAAAAACCCCAAATTTTTGTGAGCAGTGTAGAAGATTAACAGAGAGAATCTTTTTACATTTTTTGCCAAGGTCCTGTCTAAACCCAAATCCAGTACATCTCATTCTCTTCAAGCTTTAATAGTGTATTTTTTGAGTTATTTGACTAAACATGAGTAAGATAAAATATGTTAGATACTAAAACATAAATATACAGGTGCATCGCCTTAAATTAGAATATTATCAAAAAGTTAATTTATTTCAATACTTCAATTCAAAAAGTGAAATGGATATATTCTATAGATTCATTACAAACAGAGTGATCTATTTCAACCGTTTATTTCTTTTAATATTGATGATTATGGCTTACAGCAAATGAAAACCCAAAAGTCATTCTCTCAGAAAATTTGAATAATCAACACAAAACACTTGCAAAGGTTTCCTAAGTGTTTAAAATGGTTGCTTAATTTGGTTCATTAGGTTACATAATCAAGGGGAAGACTCGTGACTTGACAGATGTCCAGAAGGCAGTCATTGACACACTCCACAAGGAGGGTTTGCCACAAAAGGTCATTGCTAAATAAGCTGCCTGTTCACAGAGTGCTGTATCCAAGCATATTAGTGGAAAGTTGAGTGGAAGGAAAAAGTGTGGTAGAAAAAGCTGCAGAGGCAACAGGGATAACCTCATCCCTTAAAGAATTGTTTAGGATTTCCATTAAACAAATGTGAATTTCTTGAGATGTACTGTATGTTTTTCTATTAGGAGTTTCCATCTATATTATCACTGAAGTTATTCAGAATAATTAGACAACATATTAAAAGCAAATGAGCTTTTTTGCACTTTCTCTAGGATCCATACATTTCTATACAGGTACCGACAAATAAAAATTCTGCAATACAGTTTTAGTAAAGTAGTTCATTTAGGGATAAGTGTGATTTGAGACAGGGTTTAACAAGTGCCAGATTGAATGAGCTGGCTAACTTTGCATGCTAGCTAATGAAGTAAAGGCTCTGAGCGTACCTTTTCTGTACTCTAGCCATTCTGTTACCCACTCTGACGGTTAAGCAGTTGTGCAGTTTCATGCTTTTCTCTGAATCTTTTTTTTACGTCTTCTTCTTTCTTATTTTATCGTTATTTTCTGTATGACTGTGATTTTTTTCAAATGCTGCAGCAGCTCTGTCGTTTTTCTGGTACTGTTTAATGCCACTGAATATTTTAGCGATATGTTGTACTGGACCATTCCAGCTTACTTTCACCCCTGATCAGGAATAGAACTTTGGGAAAACATGCTTTCCATAACTCATTATTATTCTCTTAAATAGCTGAGTGAAAAAAAGCTAAGGTCTATACAGATGCCAATTATACGTGATTGTGTTGGATGGCACATACACTGAATGACCTCTACATCAAGATTTCTGTAGGGGTTTGGTTTCACATTTTAACTGACATACTCCATGTTTATTAATCCCTATAGGTGGAATGTGCTGATGGATTACTGTTACACCACTCCTTCTGGGAATCCCAATGACCATCTTCGATATGATCTTTTTGTGGGGTATTTCTGTTTACTGTTTTTCATGAATAATAAGATATAGAAATGAGAGTGAATGTATATGTGTGTAAACATGATAATGGGGGTGACTGTGGGCGTGAATGGTCATGTGTGTCTCAACTAAAGCTGAACATCAGTTATTCTGTTTCTTGTTCTCTGGAGCAGATGTGACAAGGATCCGCAGACGACAGTGTTTGAGAATGGACGGAGTCAGATGGGTCGTTTCAGTTTTGAGGTGTTCCGCTTTGTGAAACACAAGAACCAGAAGATGTCCACCGTCTTCCTACACTGTGTCACCAAGCTGTGCCATACTGATGACTGCCCCATGCTTGTCCCGGTAAAATCTTTCAGCCACAGACTGTTTGTTCATCGCTATAATATGACATATGACAAGAATATATATATATATAAATGAAAGGAAGCATCATCAGAAAAGTTATAATTGCCTTTATCTGAAACAGACCTGTGGAAGACGTAAAAGACGGGATGTGTCAGAGGGTACAGAATCTCACACAGTATCTGGGAATGCTGTTATATCTGCAGGGCCAATCATCACCAGGAGTGGTAAGAAACCCTTCTTCAATCCTTTTTATATAGATCAGATCCATCAAACCAGATAACCCAGAAAGACAATTCTTACTGATTAATTTTAAATTTTCCTTGGCACTGTCACAGTAGGTTTGCTCAGTTGAGGTTGTGTGCATAGATACACTGCTCAAAAAGGGGGTATTTCAAAATCAATATGAAGAAATTAAAAAAGGAAGCATTTGATTTTATGTCATTAAACAAGAAAAGCAGAAAAGCAACTGAAAAGTAAAAAGTTGATTATACAAATGGGATGTAAACTTAATAATTGTGATTGAGTAGCAAGTGATATATTTATGAAGGTGAACAGAAGCATGTCAAGCTGGATGAGAGTGTCACACATTGACTGTTCAGTAGGGTGTATGGTCACCTGAGACTGCCATAATACACAGACAGTGATGGGGCATGGACAGGATCAGATTGTCTAGCATTTCTTGTAGGATCCTTCGTATTCATTTAAAATATGCCCTAATTTTGTGATCAATGTAGTTGTGAAGCTGCTTTGAGACATGTACAATGTTGAATATTGTATATACACTGATCAGCCATTAAAACCACCTCGTTTCTACACTCATTGGCCATTTTATCAGCTCCTCTTACTAAACTGCTAACAAAAATTTGGCATATCTCATTTTGAAATAGAGTATATTTAGTATATATTTGAGTATATTTAGGTGCACTTTGTTCTTCTACAGTTACTGTAGTTATTCTGTGCCCACGTTATTCACTCTACCCAATGCATTGTATACAGCAATGGTCCCTCCTTGTTGGTTCACCAACTACCTGTTGCTGCAAATTTGCACTCACTCACTCATTTTTTATCCACTTAATCCTCAACAGTGCTTAAATGGCAACATAGAAGGAATAACCCTAAACAGGGCACCAATCAATAATAGGGTGAAAAAAACTAGGGGCACATTAGAGGCACATGTTAACCTAACACTGATGTCTTTGGATTGTTGGAGGAAAAATATGTGGACACAGGGAGGACATGCAGACTGCACACAGAAATGGCCCAAACAATTCCACCTGGGGATTAAAACCAGGACGTTCTCACTGTGAGGTGACAAGTTAATGTAAAGTTAATGTTTCAGGAATATCCAAGTCAAAATCCTGACCTGATCCAATAGAATTGTTGTGGAAGGACTTAAGGCAGTAATGGGCTGAAATTCCTCGAAGCCGATGTGCACAGCTGTAGTTGCAGTTGTTGCTCCACATGGAGGTCACACCACATACTGAAATGAAAGGTTTCACACACTTTTTCACTTACATGTATGCAATATTGTGTATTTTTGCAAAAGAAACAAATGGCCAAATAAAATATTATATTTCAAATGTTTAGTTGGGGGCAGCACAGTGGTTCGGTGGGTAGCACCGCTGCTTCACAGCAAGAAGGTTCTGGGTTCAATCCCAGATTGGAGCGGCCTGGGTCCTTTTTGTGTGAAGTCTGAATGTCCTCCCTGTGCCTACGTGGGTTTACTCTGGGTACTCCAGTTTCTTGCCATAGTCCAAAGACATATGTGCTAGATTAATTGGTGTCTCTAAACTGGCCCTTAGTGTGTGATTGTGTGCATGACTGTGTGTGTGCCCTACAATGGATTGGCGCCCCATCTAGGGTTGTTCCTGCCCTTGCGCCCAGATTGGCGAGTGGACATGGCTAGCCCACGACCCCGTGTGGATTAAGATGAAGATAATGAATGCATGGATGGATGGATGGATGTTTAGTCTTTTCTATGTTTAGTGGGGTTCTATTTATTAGCTTTTAGGTCATATTATGCAGAAATATAGAAAATTCTAAAGAGTTCACAAGCGTTTAATTGAATTTGTCTAATTTAGGAGACACCCTTCTCCAAAGCGACTTACAACTCATAAAATCTTACAATTCAAGCAATGGTGGGTTAAGGGCCTTGCTTAAGGACCCAACTGTGGCAGCTTGGCAGAGGAGGGATTTCAGAGTCCAGTACCTTAACCGCTAGGCTACCACAGTCCCATAGTTATGGTTAAGGCTCTCATTAAATTGAAGTCATATTTATTATGCATAAAGGCCCTTGTTCTGACATTTAATAATAATAATACTTTTCCACGTTTACAGATGAAACTCCAACCAACAATTCTCAGCTGGGTAAGAAACTTTTTTTTACCTTTCTACTGCACATCTTTAACATAGCCTCTCAGAGCTCCTGATGTAAAATGAGATTAGCTTTAGTCACTCTAATACTGTAAATAAGGGGTTATTGAGCAGAACCCATGAGAAATAAGAAGAGCCTGTAGGGTGCACAGAATGAAAGATTAATAAGAGGCTACAGGCGGCAGGCAGGATCTACATGAAAAGGAGAGTAAAATTGCTAAAGTGAAAGAGATTTAGCATATCAATGATTCAGCTCCTTATGTGTGTTTCTCAGCTCAGCTAAATACTGCTCCATTTAAGATGAACTCACTAACAAGCTCACTGGTTTCGGGCATCATTGTCCTGGCTGTAATGAGCATGTGCTTCTTCATCTTCTCTTTGACACTTTTGAGGAGGAAATGGTCTCCACCAACGCCGCCATCAGGGGCCCACAACCCGGCCTTCAGCTAAAATCACTTACACTGTTCACACACAGATGCACTGTGGAAGACATGTATGATTAAATTTCTTTTATAAATTCAAGTAAGTTTAACTGGGTTGAATCAGTTAATGTTATTAAATGTGACTTTTACTTTGAGATTTGGCATTTCAAAGTGGCTTTGCCTATAATAAAAACAGATGCACGGAGTACACACCATTTAATACAGTATATACTATCAGACTAATAAAATATTAAATTACACTTAATTACACTTTTTGTTTACTCCTATTAAACCCTAAATAATTTAACCCCAAATATTTTTTTTTAACTTTCATTCATTTCATTTTAGTTCATATTTTCATTTATTTGCTTCATCACAACAGGACTTTCATTGAAGGAGGGCTTTCAATGTCTTACAGTTGCTAGAACTACAGTAGAACCCAATGCAAAATATGATTTGTTACTTCTATACTTCTAATTAAGTAATTTAAGTTTTTTAGTGTGATAATATGAATGTTGATGATGTTCAAGTTTGAACAAAGCATATAAGGCAATGTCAAAATAAATTTATGACACACATCAGTTCTGTTCTCCATATGCTAATAGAGCTCTATGTAATATTTAGATTGCATGTACTAGTGAACAAGTGACCAGTTCAGAAATAACCCTTAATTCCCCTCAGTTTTATTCCTGTTTGTGCTGGTTGGGGGGCAGGGAGGTCTGAAGTAAGTAAATACACCCTAGACAGGTTGTCAGTCCACTGTGGGGCATTTCAGGGATTGCTGTTCCTAACTTTCCAGCATTTCTTCCTCAGACACACGAAAAGCATCCAGCCAAAAAACCCACCTGGGACTACTAAAGTAGTGAATCACTACTGTGCCACCCCAGCAAATATACATTTCATTTGTTCCATTACCATATAGAAGCAGTTTTTAGTTCTACAATTACAGACTGTAGTACATCTGTTTTTTACATACTTTGTTAATCCCCATGATTCTATTTTACAATGGTCATGACCCCCACAGATCAGGTCCTCTTTGGGTGCTGGATCATTAGCAGCACTGCAGTGACACTGGTGTGATGGTGGTGTGTTAGTGTGTGTCGTGCTGGTATGAGTGGATCAGACACAGAAGTACTGCTGGATTTTTTAAACACCTCAATGTGATGTGACAGTTGAACTGAAGATTACCAAATATATTTAACCATGCGCAATTATGTGAGCTACTGGCAGCTATTGGCAGCATCTGAGCTACTGTCTCTGATTTTACATCTAATACAGTGTACGGTGAGTGAGCGCAGTGTTTAAAAACTCCAGCAGCACTTCTCTCATACCAGAAAAACAAACATCACACCACCACATTGGTGTCACTGCACGGCTGAGAATAGTCCACCACATAAACAGTACCTGATCTGGGATGGTCCTAACCATTAGACACCATAGTAAAGGGGACTAACATTGTTAGAGAGTTGCAAGAGAAACAGATGCACTACAGTCCGTAACTGTAAAAAAACTACTAGTGCACCTGTATGGGTAAGTAGAAGTGATAAAATAGCAACAAGAAGGTGTACCTAATAAAATGAGTTATGAATGTGTAAATGAACAGATATGAACAAGGAAACAGGAAGTAAAAGTGCATATACATTGCCAATCCTCTTTCACACATTAGGATAAAACAGTTTTGACACATTTTTGTTCTTTATTGTACAGATATTTTAAAATTGATAATAGAGTTGAATATTACTTCACATCAGATTTGTTGTATTTAATGTATTAATTGTGTGATACATGTATTTAACTAGCAATGTGGACCCATATCTGTGAGGGTGAACCTTAACTTTAAGACATTACCTCAGTCTTTTACTTTCTGATTTCAGGGTTTAGAAATGCTTACATTTACATGCATGTTAACAGCTAGCCCATAATTAACAACCAAATATTATTTGTCACAAGGGGGACAATCCCAGGGAGACAGGATGGAAAGGGCAGAAAGAGATTGGGTATTCCACTTTATAGATGTGCAGCTTAATCGAGATGGTTATGATACTTTATATATATACTTTTTATTAAATTGTTATTTTCATTATTTATTAGTACCTTTATGTTTTTATGATGATATTCAGTACATTTCTGATTGTCAGTAGATAGATTTTTATTGCTCAACATTTAGAAAAGAAGTGTGTTTCAGTGTGTGTGTTTCAGTGCATTCCAGTATAAATACTAGTATTGTTCTGAAATGTTACAATAAACCAAAATATTGGTTTAAACTGATCATATAAGTATTATTATTAAAGGGTAATAGTAATTAAGCCTATTATCACCTGTTCTCCACTTTGAAATAAATTAATATAATGCATATATAATTTTTGCAGTCTTACCTTAAAGACCTAATTTGATTTAAAATAAAAATCTTGAAAACCGAAATGAAATACCTGAAACTGTGTATACAATGAAGAAGTATTTAGCTTAGAAGAAACTGTCACAATCCATACAATGTAATTAGTACCAAATACTAAAGTATGGCCTTGTGCATAAATCTTAAATTACCTACGTAAACACTATTTATTAAAAACGTCTTACAAACTTCCACTTCTGCTTGTTTTTACTGCTCATAGTCAATAATCAAAGAAAAAGAAAGCATGACGATGATCAATTGTTGATAGAAAACAAACTTTGCAGTTTTACTGAATTTGGTCAGCCTGGTAGTAATTAATGCAGAACATAAAACCATAATCTAAATAGTATATTTAATCATCTGCATGAAACAGTGAGACACTCAGGGAATTTGTAAAACACACCACAATCCATTTTTTGACTCTAATTCTCTTTTCAAGACAGCTAAACATTTAACTACAATCAAACTGTTAAATCTGGTGAGTATAATCCACACAAGGCAGGTGTAGGAAACTATTGCAGGGCTGCTCGGATTGCAAATGGCCAAACACAGATGACCCGAATCCTTAATCAGGGCTCTGGAGACTGTGCTCATGAGTGCTCGAGATCAGGCATACTAGTGTGCTCGGTTATTTGCGTGTTGGAGCACACTTGTTGGAGCAAAATGTCTATAGAAATCTCTCCATTTCTTAGTTACAATGTTCCACCTGGCCACTGGATTCTGGGTGATAACCTTAGTTAGTAGTTAAGGCTCACAGGAGTGTGATATTCACTGGGAGACTTTACCAGTTTTAATGGTTCCACCATCGATGGCCTGGAGGCAGACCTTGCGGGTCAGTGGTCTGGCTGGGATGTCTAATTAATCGAATTAAATTTGACTAAAATTCTTACTCTGTAGTCTTTCTCCCAGTAATCCTTTTTTCCTTTACTGGCCCTTTTGATAATGATGTTCTACGTGATATGATGGGTAACTATGTCATTGCCTTCCGCCACACCTGTGTGAATGTCTCTGTTGGTCTACCTGAGCCCATGGGCCAAGCTTCCTACATCCCAAGCCACCGGTTGGAACTTTGAATGGGACACTGCCCTACAGTTGGCTAAACTTCTGTTTCCACAGACCTTAAATGATTTTTTTCTCCTTGTAGGGAACATTTAATCATATATGCATACTCTTCTTGATGCTTTGGGCATCCTGGAATCCATGCTTTGAACACTTTACTTTATTCAGTAAACTTCAGTAAAATGTATTCCACTCTGTCCTGTCAGACTAAGGTCCTCAGTTTACTTCAGACATCTAGCATATGTTTACAGAGAGAGTGCTCATCAGTGTCAGTTTAATCTGAATACCATCCCCAGTCCAACGAACAGTGTGAGTGCACCAACTAGGAACTTGGCATCTCCTGCCAGGACAAATAGGCAGACTGATGCCATTGCCATCCTTGGGCAAAGATAGCCGACTTCTCTATGGGCCTCAAATCACTTCAGTGCATCCTATGGTTTCAGCCTCCATACATGCCCTCAGATCCCTCTCCCACCTACACATCAGCTGTTCATGCTTGCATGTAAATCAGTTTGGGCTCAGGCCCATCAATGTATAAAAAGGGCTCTCAACAAGCATAAGAAGCATGGCACATATCACAGAACCAGCCAGCCTTGCAATTGAATCTGGCTGTCCACCCAGGACATTTTTTGTAGAAGAATTAATAAGATGCACGTCCGCACTTAGGCCCATAACCTGTGGTGACACAGATTAATTAAGTCGCATACCATTTTAAGCTTCTCGGATATCCAAGTCCCCCATTTATGCTGTGCATTGCCTGTTTGATTCCCATCAGTTCTGCTGGGAGGGCTATAGTCCCAAAGAATGATGTTGAGCCCCTGGACACCACATCCTGGACCCAAGATTGATCTTTCCAAACAAAGAATCAAGATTATCCAGCTCCTCAGACACGTTGTCATTCCCGTAAGAGCTCGTCCCATCCACATGGGAGGGATAATTGTAAAACAGCTCCTGTGGGTCAGGGAGACTTATTTCACAGTGCTGGTCCCATCACTGTTTCTGAGTCCTGTTTACAGTCCAGCTTCACTCCCGCACCTCCCTTTACTCCCTTATTCTGATTTGGCCATTTTCTGATCATGTACACAATCAACCACTTGCACATTTCCTCACTGCAAAGTTTAATTGTTGTTCTGTGTTGTTACTGAGTGTCCTCCCCATGATCTGATGGACACACAAAACCAGTTTATTTTCTTGAGTTTTGTCTTTCCTGATTCTTGTCTTGTGTATTTGATTATTGTCCCCGTAGGACTGTTTATCTGATTTTAAACTTTGACTATTTTTGTCCTGTTCTTTTGTGCTTGTACCTTTGTTTATAATACAACTGTGAAATTGGCTCACTTTTGGGAATAACAACAAATGTGGAATAGACAGCGGGATCTGTAATGCAGAGTCAACCCCATTTACTTATCAATAAAAATGCACAGATTGGACAAATTTGATATTCCATCCGTCACCAGGTCATTCATTACAAACAACATTAGGAAGCTTTATTTGGTGCCTTGTAATAGTGCTAGGTAAGAGAAATTTATTTCTAAAGTTACCAAATGAATTGTTGGTTTTTAAAGCCTCTCTCACTTCAGACATCCTCCCATGAGAGCCAGTGAGGGGAACAGAGCAGTAAGGTGAAGAACCTACATACACTGAAAATCAGACATATTGCTGCATTTTGAATCTGTTGCAGGATTTTGGGCGGGATGAGTGGGATGATCTGAAAGCAGTAGTCCAGTATAGACAGAACAAGAGACTTAAGTTTCAAAGAAATAGATCTTCAATTCCTTCTGATGTTGTGGTGGAGACACTTACGTTTTCTTTTCAGGAAAGTGTTTTCTTTGGAAAGTTGCTATGGAACAGCCTGCTATCAAAATCAATTCACTCTTCAGGCAGTTACTCTGTAAGCAAGACTCTTATTTTTCTCCTGCTCTCTGCACCCTTTCATCTGAGTAATTAGCATTACTGTAATTACACTGCAATTTGATCTCCTGCCATTGGGAAAGGTGAATGTGAAGTATTTACTCCACAATTTGTCTGTGGTTTGAAGCTTTCATCCTTCATTGTGACACCAGATGCAGAGCTAAGGAGGTAATGGGTGTAGAGTGCCGATGGATGCAATATGCTCGGTTGCTCAACTGCAGTACGACTAAAACGAGCAGTTATAGGTAAGCTTTATTTAGTGGCATATGAGTTTTATAATGGTGATCAGTCTAAACTGTTAACCCTTGTACTATACAGTGACAAGTGAATTACTGCAATTTTGTTTCATTTATGTGAAAACGTCAGTACATGACATTTTATTGAGGAGAATTAACCTACAGGATCTACACAGCATACAATCAAAGAGAGAAAAAAAACTACAAGGCTGAGCCATACCCCCCTCCCCACCCACTGCTATGCCAGACTGAGAAAAACAACTGAATCTGTATTGCTAATCACTTTCGCATTATCTTCTTTGATATACAGCAAGGGTCACAGTGTACGTTACAGTATACCATACATCACTGTGTTCTGCAGTGCCGACCTTTATCAGATTCAATAAAACAAATAAATCCCTCCGCAAACCGAGTCTCCTCTTTCTTCTCCATTACACAAATGATCCTTGCTCTTTCAGTCTAGGTTATTCAAGAAGCAAAGGGAATTCTATAAGCATCTGAAAACATAATCACATGAAATTTAAGTGTTCATGCTGATATAATTAAAAAACCTACAGAAAAGATCAAAGCAGATTACCTATGCTTATTAAGGAAGCGAGTAAGATTACTTTGATAGCATCATTAGTGATGCAAAAATGAATGTTGTGAGTAACTGTAGTCCATATAATAATTAGTCACTGGATATTTGCTTTTAACTTGGAATTTGACTGGTTGAAATGGAATTACTTATCACTTGCAATACAGTGACCTTCAACAGTATAAAGATCATGGTACTGTAGCGCTTCTCGTTAGTTTGCTAGGTTTACTAGGTCATTACTATATTTCTAAATGAAATATCCCCTAATGAAAAATCCCTTACTTTCTGAATACAGTATAGCTAAGCTAGTTTACTATTGGTTTAAGAAAACGTAAGCTATCATACTTTTGTAAGCCTATACTCTGTTGTAGTGAATGTCAAGCTAACTATGAGTAGCGTGACCATTATTATTATAATGATAGCTATAAACACAGCTTGAATAGTGTTAATATACAGCTTTACAGTAATATACCAGAATGACTAATCAGAGTAATCAATCACTTTATGTAACAATTGCAGTGATGCCTGTCACGATACATGCAAGCTTATGTAATGATTAGCTTATGTAGTGAGTGACTTTTCATACCTCCTTTTTCAGCAAAGTCAGCATAGCAGACATGGCAACATGCAAACTCTACATAGGCAGTGGCAAGGATAGGGACTGAACTTGGTCTTGGGAACTATGAATGGGGATAACCACTACAGCAATCTACCACACTACATTTGGACTCATATTAAAATTGATAAATGTTATGATGGATACATGAATATATGTTTTGATGTTTTTGTTTCATTATTTCATACTTTTAAATTCCTAAGAGGATCCTCTATTTTCAAAACCATGCAGGTTTCAGTGGTGCCATCACAATCAGGTTCCAAGGACTTGCAGACAGAGATTGGCTCTACTGTATTGGGCTTGGCTTAACCCTTCTATGTGTATACTCTTCATATATAGCCAATTTCTAAACACCCACAAATTGCACCCAAAATATAATGCTATCATGGAGTCTCCCATTTAATTCTACAACAGTGTTCAGTTTTCTAGTGCTATTGGAACATGACTGATGTGACTGACTGAACCTTTTAGAAGGGAAGGGTAGTAAATTGACAAACTGACACGATGTAGGAGGAAATGAGATTCTGAGGTTTCAATAGTGGTGTTTAACAAGACAAATAATACAAAGCTTGGTTAATTGGTTAATTATAATTGTTTGAGGTTAGCTAAATTATTGTTTAATTTGTAGATCACAAAAGTTGTGACCTGTTTCGACCCTAAAAAATAATGTTCATTATTTAGCAATCTCTTCAGGTATTTCAGCAATAGGATTAATGTATAAGCCATTATTTGTGACACGTCTTTGCTTTCTAGTATTATGTCTAAAAAGTGTATGCAGAATTGTTACATTGTGTTCAATATTATTACATGAATCTACTGTTTGTAAAGAAATGATTTCTGTTAACTAGTTATTTGTTTATTAGATTTATTTAATGTTACCTCAACCTCAATGGCAATATGAACAAACACAAAGTTACAGCAACACACTAGTCATGGGGCAATTTAGAGTAACCATTTAACCTAATGCATGCTTGTGGAATGTGGGAGGAAACCAGAGTACCCAGACTAAACCCACACAAACTCATGGAGGACACACAAGCTCAGACAGCATCGAGGTTGGGACTGAACCAAACCAGAGCTGTGAGGAGGATGCACCACTATGCTGCCGTGATTACTGTCAGTCTTATGTTACCATAGTGGCTTAACAGAAAATGCAGTTTACATTAGTGAAATTAGTCATTTTAGTAATGCTTATGATTAATCATAAGCCATTATTTCAAAATCCTGCCATGCTCTATTACAGTAACTTTCCTACTTAAACTTCCACTTATTGTGCTTCCACCAGTATTGCCAGCGGTTTACAGGGATACATGCATAAATACAGTGAACTGTTTAAAATGTATGGATTAGATAAATCCTACTTGAGTATAAATAAAACTTTTAAATGAATATGCCATTTCATCAGAGTAGTAATGAACTTTATATAGATCCTTGTATCTACCAAACACACATTTGATCCTAATGTCATTACAGCAGTAAGTCTAAATATTTGCTGTTGCTAACAGATACGCAACCACAAGTGTCTCAAGTGTCATGAGAAAAAAAAAGTTAGAATGCCACACCTGTGGGATTCCCTCATTTGTGATTAAGCAGTGTAGTCTTTGGGCATCGTTCCCTGTCAATACCATCTCTAACACAGACAATGAAAGCCCTGGGGTGAACAAACTATGAAGATAAGCATCACAATGACATTGCGTTTGATAATAAATTGCAATAAAAGCGTGAATATAAAGTTATTTCAAATATAACATTTAAATACATTTATTCAATAAACTGTTTTATTTTTATGGAGGTACAAAGCATATTTTTTCTTTCCTAATGACAGCCTAAACAGAATAATAAAATCAAAATCTAGCATAAAGTTCATATATTAGCAAACGATCTAAGATACACTTGCCCAGCACTGTAAACGTATAATGAACAGAATAATATTATCAAATTAAAACATTTCAGTTGGAAAAATGCTAATTATAAATACAATTACCTCTAAAATATGAACTTATATTAAACAAGAAGAATCAGTTGTGTTGCAGTAACTATAAAAAAATAAAAATAGATCATTGTAATGATGATCAACAGAAATAAAGTTAATAGGTCATTGAAATTCACTATAACAGTAATGTGTGAAATATTAGAAGATCCTTAATTAAAACATCACATTATTTGGAGGAAAAAGATTATTGGTGCCCTTATATAATACTTACATATGCAAAATATATTCCAAGAAAATTCAAAGCTGTAAAGGTAACAAACAGACTACATTATACTTCAGATTCTCATATCCGTCAGAAATAAACATATGTATTTTGTTTGAAAAACAGACTCAGTCAAGAATATGTGTCGTACGTTTATTTTTTAAAAATCTTTTTATCATGGCTAAGCCTGAAGCTGAAGGCACCCAGTACTTGAAATAAATGGCTGTATAAATTTCAGGCAAAAAGAAACCTGATTGTTATGAATGGATGAAAATAACTTCCCTCCCAGAGATTTTGGGTGCAGTCATTTGTAGTGTACAGAATGTTTTATGGTCAGAGAGAATGAAATCATTCGCCTACATTATTGCCCTCTAGAGATTATTTGTAACAGAGAATGTTTTGCCTTTATTAAAAATGCGGTTGTATTGTTTCACGGTAGTACATACGATGCAAATATTGTAGATGACTGCTGTAGAGACGTCATTTATGTCCTGTCTATGAACATTTTCAAAATCAGAAGGATAATGTTACCTCTCACTGCATTTTACTTCAGATTACTTCATTGTGCTTGTTCCAGGGAAGCTCAAGGCTGTGGACATATTGTTAAATGTTCAGTTATCCTAATAGCATTGTATTTGGTTACCTGGGGGCTCACCACATACTTCATGGAGTTACATATTGTTAGGTACAAGGATTCAGGATACACAAAAGAAACACACCACTGAGAGTGTTGTAGGCTTTAAGCTTTTGGGTGTGTCATTTCACACTGGGTAAACGAACCATGGTGTGGCATTCACAAAAAAAGGCCTATTCTCATTTGGACACAAGTGACATGACAAATATCAGTGACCTTATTTTGGGCCAATGCAGCTGAAGGCTTTACACTATAAAAGAGCTGCATCATTGCAGTCAGAGAACACACAAGCAAAGGGCAAAGAGCCAAAAGCAATTATCCGGTAAAAGGTAAATGTTCACATGGAGCATATCTTCTTAAGACAGCTTTACTAAACTTTAGCAAACTATGTACTGACTGATTTGATGGTATTTCTCTTATACACAGGTTTGAGTTCAAGCATGAACTGGAAAATGTTGGTCCAGCTTTTCCTCTTCTACATCTTTGTGACTGGAGTTAGCAGTCAATTAACGCTGGCTAACTGTAGCAAAAGCTACTACAGATTACCAGGTATGTTTTGCCACCGCTGTAATAATGTGTTATTATGTCATTTTTATTTGAATGCCATGTCATGTTTAAACTTTGCATTAATCTAAACCATGACTGCAACATAATTATTTTAACAACAAATCTACTTAACTGTCATTATCATCATTCACCATCATCAACTTTTCAGTTTCTAATCATACACACACTCCCTCGTTCTGCTTTAGACTCCACTGACATCAGTATGGATTGTGGCACAAATTCTATCAGTTTAGCAATACAGATCTGTCCAGTCATGTATGCCGGCTTCAATGAGTCACTGCTCTTTGTGAATGGCATTACAAATGATCCAGCCTGTAGAGGTACCGTGGACAGTAATCTCAGTTCTCCTGTGCTTCGCTTCAACTTTCCAATTGGTACCAATAATAACTGTGGCAGCATCTTCACAGTGAGTACTGCTCTCTCCAGTAATTCCAATATTCAACAGCTTTTAGTTGTGACTTTAAATATTTATATTTTAATATTTAAAATCAAATGAATGTATTGCATTAATTTTGATTAGCTATATGTTTGCATAAACCACTAGTCATACAGGTGAACAACACTGCATTCATTACTTTATTATATTTTAATAACCAAAACAAAAGAACAATTATTATTTTTCAATGCAAAGTATTCATTAGGCACTTTTCACAGTAACAGCATGAGCTAGCTATTATCTCATATTAGAAACGCCGGTCTCTGGTGTGTTAATGTGACAGGACCTGGTGGATGGACATGCAGATGAAAGCTACATTAGAAAGTGCATAATATTTTTTAAAAAAAAGTAAGATGTATTTATTATATATAAAGTAGTTATATTTAAAATCATATGTAAAGTTAATAAAGGGTTGATCAAGCAAAATCCTAACCGCGAGAATAAGCTTATTTAGTCATTAAATTTTTTAGCCGCCTGATCCTAGTCAGGGTCATGGCAAAGCTGCTACCTAGCCGGCAGCACAGGGCTCAAAGCAGGAACAACCCTAGATAAAGTGTCAATCCATCGTAGGCTTATTTTATCAAAGCTTGTTTATGTACTTAATAAAATAAATGTTTTAAAATGTATTTATAGATTTGTTTATTTATGTAGTTATGTAGTAAAATTTTAACATATGTATTCTATTATTTTTGACTAAACAGAACAATAATAACAAAAATATATGTTATTAATATAAATCAAATACCTTTTTAAATTCATTTAATGTAAAAAAACAGGAAATTGCAAGATGTCGTCAAGATGACAGACAGAAGGGAGTGAGAGAGAGAGAGAGTGAGAGAGAGAGAGAGAATCTAGTACATTGCTAATACAATCACTTCTGTCACCGCAATTGTAGTTCATTATTATTTAGTAAATTATTACATGCCATATCACCAGACATAGCTGTTTGTATAGCATTGAATTATTTTACTAACTTATGAATTTTCTGTTCTGGTCACTAGACCACTAACGCCGTAGGCACTGGGGCATTTTCAGACTTTTCCAGTGTTCAGTCACTAAACATCAGTGGCATGGTGCGATCATATGACCCCTCAGTAAGCGTAGTGACCTACAACACTGATTTGAAGTACTTTTATTCCTGCGCCTATCCACTGCAGTACCTGATCAACAACACACAAATTGATGTGTGAGTATTTTACAGTTAATAGGCAGATCAATTAATGAATATTTTTTCCTATTTCTTACTTGTAGTATGTTTATATCATCATCCTATTTTACAGTAGATATGCAAATTGCTGATCGAATTTGATACCTCTATATATAGGTCAACGTCTGCCGTTGCTGTAAAGGACAAAAATGGCAGTTTCATCAGCACACTGAGCCTCACTCTATACAGTGTAATGTGTTTTATCAACGTTATACCTTATACCTTACCTCAACGTTATAGAAACAAATTCATGAAATGCATTTTATGTTAAGCGGAATTCATAATACTAAACTCTCAATAGATTCAAAAATTCTGATTCAAAAATTCTTCAAAAAGTCTGTTTGTCATATAGGATGCCAACTACTCTACACCCCTTGTAGTTCCTGCTCAGGGTATTGAACTGAAGTCAAATGTGTTTGTTCAGGTCCAGGCCACCAACCTCACCGCTCAGTAAGAATCTGCTTCTATTATATATGAGGATAGTGTTGATATGATGACCTCTTATAAAGAGGATTTATTGTTAAAGATGACTCTATTTCACTACAGGTATTATGTACTGCTGGATAGGTGCTATGCTTCAGTGTCACGTTATCCAATAAACTCCACCTACTATAATCTGTTTGTGGGGTAGGTTTGGCATTTATTTACAATTGTTTAGCAATAACAATATGTATACATTAATTATGGTTTGTGGTTGCTATACATACGCTGCTATACCATTAAATAAGTGAATGTTGTGTGTATAATTCAAAAGAGCCGAATTTATTATAATACCCATCTATATTTTTGCAATGTTGGGGACTTTGTAGTAAATGGTACTGATATTTGTGGGGTAAAGTAATTTTGCAGTTTATACAAGAGGTTTACTTTATTTATTAGTTTAATATGTAGATTAGATATTATGAATTAAGTTTTCAATTTCATAACAAATCAAATTATATACAAACTATGTATTCTTTCCAAAGTCACTGCTTATATACAGGCTGCCCTCAAAATGTTTACAACCTTTAAAGTACAGTCGATTCCGGTTAATTGGACCACCGGTTAATGGGACCAACCACTTATTCCGACCAAATCCTACAGTACCGAATCAAATCCTCTTATATACGTGTAATTTTATTTGGTCCAAAATTCCGCTTAATCGGACCAAAAACGTGTACAGTATGTAATATCTGTTAATTTCGAGTTTCTCCCCAGCCCTCTACTGCCACCTACAGGTCTTTCCATTTCCATTTACTACAAAAAATGAGCCAAAAGTCATTTAGCCACTGTTAAAGCGAATATCACATCCCACTGGATAAGTTCTTCAAACGTTGACTGGAATTTAGTAAGAACTTGTTTTTTACAGTATTATGCTTCGTATGCTGAGTATCTATACATTGTGTTGTAGATCATTTTGAAAAACGTGATTAAAAATGTATTTTTCAATTAACAAAGTTTTTAGTTTGTACGTTCGCTATACGTTTATATCGCACAATAAAGGTTTAATAAACATTTAATATGTTTGAACCAGCCGGTTATTAGGACCAAAACAATCTTATCCCGATGTGGTCCGATTAACCGGAATCGACTATAATCCCAGTTGAAGCATTTACCAACTAAAATTAATTACATTCTTTAGTATTATGGAATATTATGGAATACATGAGATATGATTTAATGAAATAAACGACAATTTAGGTACATCGTGGTTCTGGTGTAATAGAATTTCTTGGCACACTTTGTTCCCCATAATGCCATTGAGCTTTGTTTAATTAATTATTTTTATTAATTATTAATGTATCCTCAAAGTGAAATACGTTTTAAAATACCATGCCATTTTAGAAAATTTTGCAAACAATCACTTTTTTAATGTTATGATTCTGATTGGTACATGACAAAACATACACATTTACTATATCTTTGAAAGCCTCACTAATATTGTTGCCACTATTGGAGTAATATTCTCTGAGTATCTAGTGACAGATTAATATGAACTCATACTAATAAATGATTTTGCATATGAAAAGAAAAGATTAAAAGTGACCCTAACGCTTCACATTAATGTCATGTTATTGATATTATTTTAAGCATTTAGTGTAAAAATGTTTAGAATTATAACCATTCACTTGCACAAATAAACTTTGGTCTTAATGTACATCAGGTGCAGCCGTGATCCACTGACCAACCTCACTGATAATGGCGTGAGTAAGAGTGCTCGGTTCTTCTTCTCTGCCTTCCGATTTACAGAGCAACAGAACCAGACTGTTTCTCGATACTACCTGCACTGCATTACACGACTATGTGAGAGCTCTGTCTGCAGCGGTTTCAGGGTAAGTTTAACAGGCCACATAAACACCATGCCAAACAACTGCATCCAAATAGAGCTATATTCCCAGAAAAATTCATTTAGCAATATTCTGTGTAGTAAGTGTAGTAAGAGTGTAATAGTGTCTATTCATTAATATGAATTTTAAATATACACACACGCACACACACACACACACACACACACACACAAGGCCCTTAACCCCCAATTGCTTGGATTGTGAGACTGTATAGATTGTAAGTTGCTCTGGCTAAAGGTGTCTGCTAAATGACATAATGTTCTATAATGGTCAGGACCCTCACAGAGCAGGTAGGCTGGTGAATCGTTCGCAGCACTGCAGTGACATTGATGAGGTGGTTGTAGTTAGTGTGTTTTGTTATAGTATGAATGGATCAGACACAGCACTGCTGCAAGAGTTTTTAAACAGCTTAGTGTCACCCCAGTGTGAGCACTAATGAAGAAAGAGGATATCCAATCCAAGTGTGCAACAGGAGATTTTACAAGGTGAACCAAGCTGTACTGCTCACAAAAATAGAGGATACTTCAAAATGAAATATCCCATAATGAAATATCCTCCAATAAAATATATCCTAATTTTTGTGAGCAGTGTAGTAGATTTTCTAATAACATGTACAATGAGTGAACACAGTGTTTAAACACTCCAGCAGCACTGGTGGGCCTGATCCAGTCATACCAGCACAGCATACCATAACATCTGCAGTGCTAAGAATGATCCACCACCCAAATAATACTTTATAGTGGTACTATGGGAAGGTAACCATTGAATAACAGGGAAAAAGGAAGCTAACAAAGTATGTAGCGGAACAAATGGACGACAGTTCTGTAAATGTAGAACTACAAAGTGTACTTATATGATATGTAGAGCTGATTAATTAGACACTGAATATAAAACCAATGAGATGCTGATTTTAATGCCATGGCTGATTACGGTATATACTATACTGATCAACTAATTTTTGTGTGCAGTGTAAATAGATTTCTTATGCTTGTTTATTTAATTTGACTAACCTGTCCTATAGTTTGAGACGTACTTTAATCAATTATAATAACCCTGTTACACATTTTTCTATTTTTCATCATTAGGCATGTCCCACAGGCAGAAGGAAAAGGAATGCTGATTCCACCAGTTCTTCTGAAGATGGAATCAGCGAGCCAACTACGCTTACATCCCCTCTCATTATTACCAAATCTGACAGCAATACAAACGGTATGATATAATAAAAAATAAATATACAAAGCACATAACGCATAATGTTGCATAATGCCAGTCAACCACCATGTACCACGATGTATTCAAACCAAATTTTTTTTTTTTTACTTTTATATAGGCTTAGGTTCTTCAACAAAGGAGCAAGGTAGGCTAAATTCCAAACACAAAATATCTTAACATACTAAAAGTTATTTATTATAGTCAGTAAACAGAATTTACACACATATGGACATGAAGTAATTTCACATATTGATGAAAATATATTATTATTATTATTTTCTAATCATATTCTGTGGAAAGTGGATATAAGCAAGAAGCAATGCTAACTTTTTGGTGTTTGTGTCACAGCTTTAACCAGCAGCAAAGCTGGTTCAGACTCCTCCATCGGGCTGGGGGTGACAGTGGGCATATTGGCAACTGTCTGTGTTGGAACAATTGCCACCATAGCTGCTGTATTCTCTAAAAAGTTGACTGTATCTGGAGCCTCCAGAATGCTTCCAAAGTAAATGTTCTGTACAGGCCGTTCTCCATAGAGTGAACAGCTGGTGGATCTTTCTGTTATTAAAAGTGGCGATACCTTTCAAATTTTACTCTAATTAATTTCTGAATGTACAATGTACTATTAAAGCTGAGCTTTTCACTTTGGCACTTTAGTTATAGACATGGGAATATGGTTTGATTAGTACACTTTACACTTTAAATCTATTCAATTTAAAATTAATTAATTATAGTAATCCTTCAATTATTGACAAGGAAATAATGCACCCTCTCCATATAACAATGACTCATAGATGCCACCTTACATTTAAAATTGCACCTATGTGCATCTATATAGAGTGGAGCTTGTAAAAGTTTGTGAACCATTTAAAATGTTCTATATGTCTGCATAAATATGACATAAAACAATGGCAGACTTTCAGACAAGTCCCAAAAGTAGATTAAGAGTAAAGAGTAAGAAAGTGGCAAAAGTCTGTCTAGCAGTTACTTAAATTAGAATCAGTTGTTCCCAAACAGAGGAATGACAATCATGCCATTCCAACAGTGAGCTGTCTTTTTTCACAACGGAAGTGAATCCAGGCACGAACTAATAGTTTTCTGAGGATCCCAGGAGAGTTGGTGATACTAAACAGGCAGCAAAAGGTTTGCGCTGGAGGGTTTGGACTACACCAATCCACAGAAAGAAAGGCCGTGCCACTTTGAGAGCAATGCGAGAAGTAACAGTGAGATTACGAAGGAACCCAGGATAGCTTCTAACGATCGTAGTCAATTAGTCTAAAAGCATATCTTTGGGCTGTGGGAGGAAACCCGAGCACCCCACACAGAAAGGGGTCATACGGACGCCCACCTAGACCATGCGGCCTGGGACTGTCTGGACCAGGACCATCTCACTATGAGACAACAGTACTGTCCACTGAGTCAACATGGCAAAAGACAGTGCGGCCTAAAGGTTCATATACAATAAGTAACACTGAATCATTAACACAACAAAGAAAAGTTTTAAAAAATATCTAACAATGTTTAGGTCAAATTTATTCCAAAAACAGAACATTCTACAGGGTTCACAGACTTTCAATGCAACATGTACTTTTCTATATTTATTTATAACTCCTGATCTGGGCCACAGTAAGAGGCTATGTACTTCACAGGCTGTTAACGGCCATTTATTCTAAATGGGACTGCAGTCTATCACAGGGGTGGTTAGGGGTCACTGATGCTGGCATGTTATTTTATTCATTTATTCAGGGCAGGGCAAGTGGTTAGTGGTGTGAATAGCTCCAGAGATTCTGTATCAATCTGGGCCATGACTTTCACCTGTGTGGAGCTTGTATGTTTCCCTGTACTTGGGTTTCCACTGGGTACCCTGGGCTCCTCACACATTTGAAAGGAATGTGTAGGTTAAATGGTGTGTCTAATGTGTATTAGTGAGTGCCTTGCAATAAATTGGTACCCTGTCTAGGGTTAGTTCTCACATTGTGTGAGAATTGTCTCACATTGCCCTATGTATGTTGGATCTGTGTGAAAATGACTCAGTGAATTTCTAAGATTTATTTACATACTGCTTAAGGCAGGAACAACCCATTGTAGGCACATGCACTCACACAGCACATTAGGGCCATGTCAATGTAATCAATTAACCTAGCATGTATGTCTTTGGGCTGTGGGAGAAAACCAGAGTACCTGAGTAAACCTGAGCCGCCCTGTGCAAGTACAAGTATATTAATATTCTGGGTTGACATTTATAACGGTATGGTCTAAATGTACATTTATGTCTAAAAGGCACATGTATGTTTGTGATTCACTATTAATAAACGCAACATTGTGATTAAAGGTGATCCTAAGCAACTATCTCTTGTATTAAACTTTGTTTACTAATAGTAGATAGAACCTCAATCCTTCAAGGACTGTATTCGACAAGATGTTGGAGACATATGATTGCGTATCATCTCGACAGTCGACATTACTGCATCATACAAATCCTGATATTCTGTAAAATATTCTGATTTTATGCACCATTTAGTAAAGTAATATACTGTTGGAGATGCAGCACCTGTGTCTATATCAGTGAAGTTTGAGATGCAGAAATTGACTGATTTTCAACAAAGTATTAGATTTTGAATAATCAAACAAGTAAAAAAAAAATACAGATACACATGAAATAGTAATGTGGTATTGATATTAACATTTAACCTTATTGTGTTAGTTCTGTGACCCTCAAGTTAATTACAAGAATTCCAGTAGCAGTGAATCCAATTAAGGTTAAATTCAAATATTGTTCTAATGCTGAATTAAAAAGATCACTTTAATATTGACCTTTTATGAGAGATATGCCTACTAATGAGTAGACCTTATATAAATACTAACCTATAAATGAGAAAATTACGACATAAGCTATTATTGGCTTTAAGTCATAATTTTTCTATTTGATGTTTATTTCTGTTTCATTATATTTTTGTGAATTTTATGTAAACAAGCAGTCAGATTAATGTCCTGGAAGTAGCCTTAGTGAAATCCAGGTGCTATAATCAGACTTTCTGATTTATTCTTTGTTTAATTCAGTTTCACTTTTCACATACTAACAGGTCTTTGTTTAGACATTATTTACACTTTGTTTTTTAAATGCCCTAGTCAAACTCCTGCTTGTCCTCCTGTGGTTTCATTGAAAACTACAAGCTCACCTGCCCAGCCATGTATATGCAATATGTGCTCCATGTGGCAGCTGTCACAACCAGGCATGTAATTAGTGGTGAGCTTTATGGCTACTAGCACTGAAATCAGCCAGCCAGATGAAAAGCAAGCTACCAGGTCATATCTTTTTTGTTTCAGGTTTATAAAGGCATATACAATCATGGATTGTTGATAAAGCATTTGTAGAAATTACGTACTGCGTTCACCTGAAGACAGGTGTTTGTGTTTAATTAATATGTGTTAAAGCATGTCAGAGTACCCTAAAATAATGGCACCAGTTAGGCAAACCCAGCCCACCAACAGGCTTGTTACCATGCCAACAGACAACCCCAGACTCCATATCCTGGGAGTCACAAAACCCAGTCTAAAATGTCTAACCAAGTCCCTGTGTGAATACATTTGCATTTAAACTTAAAGATACTATACTGCTCACAAAAAATCATTTTGAAATGTCCAATAATTTTGTGAGCAGTGTATTTGGTTTTGTATTTGTAAAACATATAACTTAATATGATAGCCCAAGATAAGATAGCCCAAGACTCCTTTGTGGATTTAGAACCCTCAATAATATGAAGAAGACGTCGAATATTATCTGAGGCAAGATACCCTTTAATAAAACGTGTTTGGTCAAAACTAATCAAATCACCCACTACTTTATCAAGACAATATTATTAGTGCTTTAGAGATCAGAATATAGTCTTTCCTAGAAAATACCTTGTGGCAAGAAGAATAAAAGATATAATCCTTACAAAGATAATTTTTTAGTCTCCAAATGTCACATAAATTGTTGTCCGAAACAAAATCATTGAACAGCTGGGATGACTCCAACATAGAAGAGTATAATGAGGAAGAGGACCTATCCAGAGCCGTATTGAACACAGCATTTGCATCAATACCAACAACAAGATGGAAAGCTGCCAAATCAACCAGAAATTTTGTGAGAGAGGGAAAGAAAACAGCATCACGTATTGTCATCATCAAATATTGGGGGCATAAACTGAAATAAAAGCTAACTTCCTCCCTTCCGACATCACTTTCTTTTTTTGTGCTGTACCTTTGCTATAGTCCGGGAAGAACTGTATAAAAGCCGAACCTTCACCATCCACATGAAGAGGAGCGGCTGCTCTGGCCCATTTCAGAATCGCCTGTCTGTCGTTATATTGAAGAAGTTTGAATATCATTGTACGAGTACTAAAGCAACCATCAGCACCATAAATACGGTGTGCTCTTTCAGTGTCAATAACCTTGTCCTGTAAGGAGGGGATCCACTTTGGCAACTGAGCTTGCAGAAACGAAATTGCGTCATCTTCCTCTGCTCCCTCTCTCAGTCCCACCAGTCTCAGGTTGTTCTGTGTGGACTTATGCTCGTATGCATTTAGCTTGTCTTGTAGCTCTTCCAGACAGCGCTTACTAGCCACATACTCCTTTTTCATCTCCCTCACTGACTTTTGCACATGGTCAAATCTAATGGTGACTGACTTTACATCGCTTTCAAGGATATCCAGCCGGCTGGAAATTTTCTGAATTTCTTCACAACCTATTAAAGTCATGCTAGCCTTGATCTCGCTAAGTTGTTGCCGAAGCATCTTCGCTATGGCGCCCTGCAGCTGACAGTCGCTTTTAAGTTTCTTTTTGACCAGAGATTCTGGTAAATCCCACTTCACAGCCATACTTGATGCCTCCTAAGACAAAGAAAAGCACCAAGCACTGCCAGAAGTATATGGAGGACAGATTAAAACGGCACTCGGACATAGGGAGCCATTGTTTTTGGCAGTCATCACGGCCAGTAGCGCATGCGCTCTCTTATTTTTATTTTTTTTACAAATATTTACTCGTTTTGAATTGATGATTCCAACTCGTTCCAAAAAAGTTGGGACAGGGGCATGTTTACTACTGTGCAGTGCCGCCTGAGGGATAAAATGTCAGAAGCATTCAGTGTTGGTTTTTGGTCTTGATGCTTACTTGCAGAGATCTCTTCAGATTCTTTGAATATTTTAATAATATTATGGACTGTAGATGATGAAATCTCCAAATTCGTTGCAACTGAACATTGAGAAAAATTAAGAAACATCATTCACATAGTTGTTCACAAAGTGGCAAACCTTGCACAATCCTTGCTTGTGAACGAATGAGCCTTTTGGGGATGCTCCCTTTATACCCAAACATGACACTGACCTGTTTCCAATTCATTCAGTTCAATTCAAATTTATTATATAGCGCTTTTTACATTAGTGCATTATCTCAAGGCAGCTTTACAATCTTATATTATCTTAAAAGGCCAATCCCAAATTAAGCAAGCCTAGGGCAACAGTGGCAACGAAAAACTCCCTGAAAGTAGTACGAAGAAACCTTGGGAGGACCAAGACTCAAAAGGGGACCCATTCTCCATGGGTGGTTAAACCAAAAGCCAAGCTCACCAAAAGCCAGGCTCACCACACCGGATCGAATTCCTATAGCTATGCTCTGCCATGGATTGTACCCACTCACCACCTCACAGCACCAGACCCACTTCATGCACAAACACAAAAACACTGTAAATAAACTGCACCTTTTTGTACCACACCCCTGACTCTGGTCTTCGCCTCGATCCAAATGTAACAGTGTCGGGATCCTGCCAGTGCATATTAAAACATTACTTTCACCTTATTGCACACATGTAATGGTAATCTTAATCTGATTAGGAAAGGCATATATCATTAACACCCACATAAAGAACTATCCTAGAAAGTCTGTGATTATGCCTCTCCAAGGCTCACTGTAATGCACACTGGCTCCTGGGATACAGTTATCCATAGCTGCTGGTGTCTCTACAGAAGTAACTAATTGTGTTAGCATGGAATCTCATTTGAACAGAGCTCTTTGAACAGGCTGCTAAGTGGTTTTATCACTGTGGAGGGTCAAACGGTTTGTTATCATGTAAAGAGTGGCATTTATTCGATAGTTTTAGATTTTCGACTACAAAGACAAATTATCCCATTACTGGCCCTCTGATGTCTGGATATACCTCTAAACTGTAGTGTTTTCCCTTAGAATAGTTATAAGTCTACAGCTAACAAATAAAATGATCACTAATGATAGAGGAAGAAAAACTAAACATAGACTGTGCACTGCAGAAGCAATATTATAAACACAGAATAATTGATAAGATATATATATATATACAAAGCCAATAAGGACCATCCTTACTGTAAACATTACAAAGTGGTAAATGCTTTAATGTAACAGCTTTTTTTGGAATGTGTTGCAAGGCTGAAATGTAAGAATGGATGTTTATTAACAAATGAAATTAAGCTGACCAGACAATACATCAGATCTTTAATGAAATACAAGGCATGTAAACGTAAGAAACACTTTTATATGCATTATCCATCATGTCCCAATATTTGTTTTATTTGGGTTTGTATAAACACCACCCAGGAATGTATTGTGTTGCAAAAGATGTGTTGCAAAAATGTTGGCATCAAAAAAATACTGGCATCTAGCAGGATAATGATTCCATCCACAGTTCCAAGTGAACCAAAGCTTAATTAATAAGTCCTGGGATGTTTTGGACTTGGATTTTCTGTCTCCAGATTACATTTATTTTAAAATGTAAATATATTATGCATTAATATCATCCATCACAAGTCCAACAAGGGTCACTGTTATAGCAGTGGGGAAGATTTTATGCACTTATAAATACTAAAGTCATATGTAATGGTTTAATTCTTAAATTCCAAAGCATATTGGACAAAATCAAAAAATAAATTTGACCTTTCCATAAGGTCTCTGAGATAATAATTTAAATGAGCTGGAAAATGTTGTGTTTAAGTTTGTTCTTTGCATAGATAATGGTAAGTTCATCTACATTAGAAGATTAACAAAGCATACTTTTTGAACAAGCGTGCCTAAATAGTAGCATATTTTTATGGCTTTTAAATAATGATTTAGTATTCAGTACAGTGTTCATTTTGTGTATATGTTAGTCATTCTTAGTCATAGTGACTACTTGTCTAACCCAGTAAAATCGTTTGGTAGATTTCTTTTGCACTGTAACTCCAAGATTTTGCTACCTAATTCCCTCTCAACATTCCCCACCACATGTAAAACCCATAAAAGGAAGGATTGCCACAAGTGAGTACCTCAGTTCAACTAATGGCAAACATTCATCCACCATTTTGGCATTATTGTTGCAGTGGCAGGGAAATGATCCACCCTTCCTTCTTTAAACAGTCAAAAGAGTTTGGCTGTGCAGTGGTGTGCCTGAAAATTGTGTCTCTGATGGTAAATTAAATTCGTTTTTAAGTGCAACATTAATTTGCTCAGCCTACAAAACTGTACCGTATGTATATGTTAGCTTTATAAACACAAAACAGCTTTTCAATTCAGTTTCAGGGTAAATATATATA
>JAUZST010073778.1:0-21440 GCA_034779995.1 Parotocinclus haroldoi
TGTGTGTGTGTGTGTGTGTGTGTGTGTGTGTGTGTGTGTGTGTGTGTGTGTGTGTGTGTGTGTGTGTGTGTTAGATTACAGCGCAAAAACAGTACAAATGGTGCAGTTTAAATTAAGACCTGACATTGGGTGCAACTAAGTTGAGTTTTCTGATGGCTGCCTGGTTGGAGCTGAGGGAGGGGTGTTTGTGATGTGACTTGTTTTTAGAGAAACAGACTATCTTCTGGGAGAGGGATAGAAGCTTCTGGAAAAACAGGTTTGCAGGGTGAGACAGATCATGAGTGACTGCTGAGGACTGTTTCTTGATGTACTTGGTCTACAGATATCATAGTGATGGAAGATCACATCCAATTATATTTGATATCAGCAGCTGCCTCGTCACTCTATAATTCTTTAGTTGTCTGGGGAACAGTAACTACTGCTGACCAAAAATATAAGTGGAGAAGACACAGACTCCTGAAACAAATTATTAACCATTTTGAAAATAATTTATATGATAACAATAAATGGCTGTACTGTGGTCCTGAACAAGAGGAAACTGAACATAGAAATATTATATAGATGCAGCACAGTTACCAGAAGCTCTAATCTTTAATAGAAAACATGTTTTTGGTAAATCTAACTGGAGTGAATCTAGCTTCTAGCTTTAAATCATGTAGCTATTTGCTATAACTTAAATATATACATCCTGCAAGGTTCAAAGTAAACCAAGATTATATGGGTGTTCCCATTTTTTGTTACTTACTGTATTGTTCAAAGGTCTTAATCCTAACCTTAAGATTACCATATTTAATTGTTGTATCCAAATAAAAGTACAATAGCTGTTAAGTTCGAAGTTTATTTCCATGGTAGCTATTAACTACTTGTTTACATCATGTTGTTTTCATTCAAATCTATCGCTATTGCTAGATATCCCATGATGCTGCTTTTCGTTTGCCAGGCACATCCATGCTACCTTATCCATCACAGCTGTTTCATTCTGTTCAGACTGAATTTAGCCATGGCCTCTTGCAGTACCAGAATTGAAGAACTGCTGTTATTCTGAAATTAATAATTTATGAAAAAGGTCAGCAATTTTAAATTCTTGAAAATGTCCTGATTTGACTTATTTGCTGTTGAGACCATTTTTAGACGTTTTTGGGTTTGGCCCTTTTTTGTGCCCTGAAATGTGAGATTATAAACTCACTGGCCACTTTATTAGGTACACCTTTCTAGAACTAGGTTGTACCTTTTTTGCCTTTAGCACTGCCTTAATTTGTCCTGGCCTAAATTTAACAAGGCGCTGCAAACATTCCAGAGTTGGGTCCATTTTACCATTATGGCATCACACAGGTGCTGCTGATTTGCCAGCTGCACATCCATTTGATTTGAATCGCCTGTCTATCAATACATTAGTTGTCAGCCATATTGCTGTAATTGGAATATCACAAAACATTTTACCATTCAGATTCACATTTATCTCCTCAGTCCTACCAGTCCCATTTTTAAAATGGTAAACCTTCTCTCTTATTGTGACTGTATTTATTAGCACTGGTTGTAAAGTAGCACAGTTGGGGTGGGAGTGTGTGTGTGGTGACTAGGAGGGGGAGTTCCTCTGTGCTCTGAGCTTATAAATTACCAAGACAAAGATGGAGTAGCCATTAAATCGCATTGCTTGAGCTTCCTTGCACAGAGCAAAGAAATATAGAGGAGCTGACATTCTCAAGAATGTATAAACGACAGAATCATGATTTAACATTTATCACTGCTTAAACAACAGTGACAAGGCAAGCAAAAATCAATTACATGTTGTAATGCTGCAGCTTTCCAAAAGCTGCCTATGAACGCAAAACACACAAAGGTAGCCAGTAGAGCCCCGGAGGGGTAAATATTCATTTTATACAGGAAACGGGGAAGAGGAGGAAATGTACACGGTGGGTGGTCAGGGATTTGTGGTGCCTTGTAGTGCAGATTGAACATTCTGGATTCTCATGCATGATGGCTCTTAACTAAAGGACTAGGCAACATGCTGCAGGGTGAACTTTCTTGAGGGATTCTGATTGAGAAACAAAACCGTAACATAAGGGCAAACAACACCCTTTTAACTCCGTTTGTTGATGAGGCAGGCGGCCAAATCACCCTGTAAGCACATGCCCTTGTTTTTGTCAAAGCTGTCGCTGTCCGTGGTGCTGTTGACATTCTGCGGCTATGGAATTCATCTTAGAAGCCTGATCTCACTGATAAAGCCAAGCCCGTGTGCCAGCGAGCTTCCAAGAGCTGCTAGGCAGGAAACACCATCTGGATTGTTATTCTTGGTCCCAGACCAGTGCTCTGCTGACAATAGGAAACACTGCAGTGAAAGAAACACATATAACTCACATAGTAGTGAGGATGAAAGCCCACACAGTGAGGTAGTATAGCAGGTCTTCCATCATGATTTGCTTTACAGAAAGAGATTATATCTTACAAAACCTTACAGAACTGTGTGCCTTATCCCTGTTTGACTAACGGTATCTCAACTCTTTAACTATTTAACTTTTAATTGCAGCCAGCATAAACCCAAGACTGCCTTTATTTTGCCTGGTGTTAATAAACGTCGCATTTTGCGTTCTAGGCCTGTAACACATTCTTAAAAAAGTAGGTTAGGGTAATTTATTGGGAAACAAAATGGCAAAAAATCTTATGAAAACCAAACCCAACTGCTGGATATCTAATAACACACAGTGAGGATGCAGCTGTGTCTGTGATCCTTAGCAGTGTACACTTTATGGTTTGGTTTAAGCATTCAACCCAGCCATCAACCTGCCATGCAGTGATGCATTTTGGCTTTTAGTGACTTTGTGGAATAAATGTCAGGTGCATCACTGTGTCAGTCACTGGATTATGTGGCATGTGGTACAAAAAGTTTGTTCCACGTTAGGTTCCAGTCCTGTCAACAGGAAACTGAGGCTACAATTTGCACAGGTCCACCAACTAGAATGTTGGAAAACTTTGAGTTGTTTGAAGAGTCTCTATTTCTGCTCTAATATTTGGATGGAAGTCAAAATTTGGAATAAAAAACATGCATCCATCCTGCCTTGTATCAACAGTTCAGGCTGATTCTTGAGGGGTAATTGTGTGGGAGTTATTTACAGTAGTGTGCACAAGTCTTAGGCAACCATTAGATTACATTTAGCAGACACTTTAATCCAGAGAGATTTACAATTAATACAGTCTTACAGTCCATGCAATTGTAGGTTAAGGGAGCCAGCAGTGGCAGCTTGGAAGACATAGTATTGTCTATAGTACAAGACAATATACTGTATAATTACTTCTTAGTCTATTTGAGTACGACCAAACATACGGGGGGGATTAAGGCATGTTGTGATCCTATGGGTCAGCATGCATGGATACATTGGAACCTCAGTCAATGTATTGAAGCAGTACAAGTAATATGTTAACTTGCTGGACTGAGATGAAATATGTGATTAAGTTTGAGAAAACTGGGGTCACATACTTTGTATCAAAGCTGTATATTGAGAGTATGTACTACTCTCCTCTTGTGTCCATGTTCAGTCCAACTGCCTAGCCATCATTCTGAGTTCATCAGAGGTTATGCTTGAGGGGAATTGGTGCCCTGCCATGCCACATTTGGTTTTATGTCCCTTTGCACTGACTTGAGGCAATTCATAGGACTTGGTCTGTCTTTGTAGCAACCAAACTGCGATCATCACTTTTGAGGACATTATTGCAACCACACTGACTTTGTGGAAGAAAGAGATGAACATGTCTCTGTGTAATCATTCAAAGCCAGTCTTGTGTGTTTCATGCAACAATTGGCCTTGGTGGCAAGTTTTCATTGTATTTTTTTTTCACTAAGGTACTTGAGACAGAAAGCCAGTTGTGGTGGCTGACCTGCTGTTTCTCTACTGAGATAACAATATCCTCGTAGCCAATCGCTACAACTCGTGTGTTTTGTATTTATGCTGCTTGAAGCTGCTAATACAAGCCACCAGTCAGGGTTGTTGTGGGGCTCTGACCGAGACTGCATGCACAATATAATGTTGGTGGACACAAGGGGTCATGTAACAAAAAGTAACCCTTAAACAAGTTATAAACACCTTCTTGTTTCTACACTCATTGTCCATTTAACAGTTCTACACTTTGCAGTTATACAATTATAGACCATAGTCCTATTGTTTCTCTACATACTTTATTTTATTTTATTTAGAAATATCCACTAATTTGAGAGGATGATTAAAGCAAACTGTCCAACAAGTGATGAGCTAATGGCTCTACAACGTACAGTGTTCAAAACTCCTGCTTTGTCTGATCCACTTGTGCATAGAAAACACACATTTAAAACCATATAATCGTCACTGAAGTGCTGAGAAAAATCCACCACCCAAATGGCAGCTGATCTGTGGTACTTTTATATAACAATGATCAAATAAATGTAATTCTGGTTATGTTAAAGAACTGTGCTGATTCTTTCGTTCCAAAATACAGAATGCTCAAGCATACCTTGTTCTTCTAGTTATAGAAAGCAAATTGTGGTCTCCCTTCATTCTGCATTTCTTTTCAAAATGGAGACATTTAATTTAGGAGCGCTAAAATAACAGCACCCATTAAGAAATCTCATTAGCAAGTTTAGGGCAGCACAAAGCATTGTTGTAGAGGTTTTTAAAGTTTAAGTACGGCCATAAAACATAAATGGAATTATAACATTGATAAGAGCATAGTCACACAGAATTTGTTCACATATTTGGTTAAATGTCAAGAATACCAGTTTAAATGCTAGAAAAATCAGGACTATTGGTCTAATTGGTCAGGAACAGGATCAGGATCAGGACTAATTGGTCTGGAACAAGAGAACCGAGCCATAATCACACATGCTCTCTGGTTTACGTTAAACCCATTAGTAGCCGGATGTATTATAAACCAAGGAGTTTAATATACAGCACTGTTCAAAAGACCTTACACTTGAGCAATAGCAGCATCTGCCAGATTCATCAGGATGACAAGCTGACCCTTTTACTGTCCAAAGTCACATGCATTTCTATAGCGCTTTGAATAATGGAGCATTGTCTCAAAGCAGCTTTACATTATTATATTATCTTAAAAGGCCAATCTCCAATTAAGCAAGCCTAGGGCGACAGTAGCAAGTTAAAACTCCCTGAACATAGAAGGAAGAAACCTTGGAAGGACCAAGACTAAAAAAAGGGACCCATCCTCCTTGGGTGGCCTAGATATTAACTGACATTTACGTTTGTATTAATAGTACAATTTAGCAAATAATAAATTACATTTAATAATGCAAAAGATTTGAAGCCCTTAAAGGCACATCATTCCCTGATAACAGTGCAAAGAATCGTGATCATGTATGGTCATTTTAGAAGGGTAGCATACAAGAAATGCTAAAGCTCTCAAAGGGTATTAGGAGTGATAAAATCCAAGTTACCATATATGGTATGCTATAACAACAAATCTAATGGTAGTCTAAGAATTTTTACACAGTATTATATATCTTATGCCCATCATAAACATGCTTGAAACACATTAACATGAAAATAGGGCAAATAAAGTATGTTTAATAAGTGTTAAATCTTATAGTAATGCGTTAAATAATGCATTGAGTGAAATGCAAAAGCAAAATTATTAGTTCATTTTGGCTGCTGCCGGATGATCGAGATCTGCTGGATTAAAAAATCTCTGCTTGATCGCTGAAAAATTGAAATTCAGCAAGTACTTCTGTATTAGTGTATTACCAGAGTCTCATCGTTAAGTTGAAATATCGTAACCAAGCTATCGCAATCCAAGGAGTGCCTGTGTAAACAAAATTAGAGGCCTGACTACACACGTTTGCACTGATTTCTATCGGTGTAACGACTCTGAGTACCTCTGTGTGTATGCGTTTGCTCAAGTATGAACAGATTTCATGACAGTTAAGGAGTCAACCTTGTGTACACTCATTAAGCTTGTGGACTAACAGTATGTGACCTTTCCGAGATGGAGGCCAGTTGTGTGTTACGGAATCTTTTTCAGTTAACGATTGTTACAGAACGCTTAATTTTCGCACATTTATACTAAAGGTAAATTAGGTCCTACTAACAAGAGAGGTCATTCCGATGTATAAACGTTTAATCAAAACCGTTAGAGGTGCAAAATAAATCCCACTATGATGTGATAATACCACAATAACACAATTGGATCATACCACCTCAAACAATTACAATTATAGACCGCAGTCTTAGCTAGATTTCAGGGAAGGATTAAGTTGTGTTTATTTCACTGTGTAGAAATGCACCTATTCTATTAATAACCCAGTGTCTGGTGACGAATCCATATAATCCTCCTGCTATCTCTGAAAATGCGCTAACGACTCGATTTCTAGCACTACGTTTTTGGGCCCCATACAGTGTCGTGTCATTGAATGGAGCAGAGGAACTCCAGATGGCTCTGCTTGTTCAAAGTCCAGCACACCGTGACAAACACCTTCCCCAGCTGCTCTACTCATGCAGAATTGCTGCAGGACACAGCAGTGTGGCTCAGGAATTTGATCTCTACTAATACGTATTCAGCCGTCGTACTGTCCATTACTGTGCTTTCATTAATCTGCATCATCAGACTGAAAACTGCTTCTGGTCGACCGAAGAGCAGTTGTGGTCTCAAAGCCACTCGGGTTAAAGTATGTATGCTTTCACATGAATTGGATCTTGTATGTAAATTGAATGTCTTCACTATCAACCTCTATCTTGCCACTTTAAGTTGTTTATGTATTCATTATTCCAGAGGGAAAATAAACAGTGGGCTGGCTCCCAGGTAGTCAGAACCGCTGGTTTCCGCTTTTTTAATGCAGCAGTTATTGTTCTAGATTAGCCATGTCTAAACACTTTTAACAAATTTGACAGAATCCCTTGTGGTTGTGCTGGTCACTGATGCTTATTATATTCCCTATTGTACAATCTGAGTGGAGATTGGAGGTTGTGCCCCATTTAAAACCTGTTCCTTCTCTCTGCTACTGCTACTGCATTATTATTATTGATTGTATATGATTATGATTCTAATTATTAAACATGGCAATTGTTGCTAGTCTACTATGTATTATTATTATTATTATTATTATTATTATTATTATTATGACTATGCTTAAGTATTGTTATTACTGAAGTGTGTTGAGTATCCCTCAAATCAATATTTGCAAGCGGATGTCCACCCTGGTTGGGGCACCAGTCCATCAGTGTTCCATAACCACACCACCTGACATTAACACTGTAAGCCCAGCCCAGGGTTCGACCCAGTCCTTAGTAACTGCTATAACTATCAACTGGCTCTTACCAGTTCAGTAGAGGAAGTGCTCGAAATTTAAATCTGACTATTTTGAAATTCTGGTTAAAAAAAGTAATGGACTTGTCTAAAAGATACAACCTTGTAGCAGCTGGTGTAACTCACTAGAGATCTTCATCAAAGTCTATTTTTTAACTTAATGTTCAAACCCAGTACTTTTTTCCCCCAGTTATTTTATTTCTATGAAACATTAATAGAAACCATTTTTCTGTCTTCAATCTCCATGTACACCCAGTGGTAGGTAAACAATTGACACATCATGTTATTAACCATGCATCTCTGGCTCGGCTCCCAGTTTTAGGTGATATGGTAAATAGCTGTGACATTTTTGTTGCTGTTTTGTATGGATGGCTTTGCTTTTTTTTGCAGCTTTGACAGTTTGATATCAGTTTTGTGTTTTTCACTGTTCACTCTGGACAGGTGCCTGAGCCATTAGGTGCTATTGTTGTCAAATGGGTTGATGACAATTGTACATGCAGGCATCAGAGCAAATACTGCAATCATTACTGATGCCGTTTCGAGGGCAGGAAGTGCCATCGAACACACACACTGATCTCATCAGCAAGGCCAATCACTGCTGACCTGTCTCCTACTTCTCTGTTTTTTACAGACCGTGATAATAAGTAAGCAAGGGCTTTTATAATCATGACTACAGTGATGATTTGCTTTATGCACTGTGCTACTGTGGATAGAATTAGCATTTTCTTTATTTCTGCATAAATATGATCCAAAACCTCAGATTATCACACAAGTCCTAAAGCAGATCAAATTAAGTGAACGAGAAAAATATTATTTTACATGTATATTGAAATGCCATTGAATGTTAACTTAGGATTGGCTGGTTAAATGATGGTGAAATTAAATTCAGGGGTTTTCAGTCAGTGTGATGGTAATCAGGTGTGAGAGGGTGTATGTAATCAACAGGGATATTTCAGTGTCTGAAATGTAACACATTTGGTTTTTTAGGACATTCTAAACAAAGTTGCTCATAAACTATTCAAGCCATTTTAACCCTCATCAGAAATAGTCTTTCCGAGATGTGTACGCTTGTTTAGCAGTTACCAGGGTAACTGCTAAACAATTGTAGTACATTTTCATATTGGCTAATGTTCATAGATTCAGTTTTAAGAGAACACTTAACATGCGGGCACACACATCATTTTGAAATATCCCCTAATTTGTGAGCAGTATATAGGGTGCATGTGTGTGCAGCTGACTGGAATGGCAATATGTGGTAGGCCGTCTGCTTCAAGGTGTTGTGCAGGGCAGCAGGTTGAGCACTGCCTCACAGCAAGAGGGTCCTGGGTTCAATCCCAGGGTGGAACGGCCTGGGTGCTTTCTGTGTCGAGTCTGCATGTCCTCACCATGTCTGCGTGGGTTTACTCCGGGTACTCCGGTTTCCTCCCACAGTCCAAAGACAGGCATGTTAGGATAATTGATTACTCTAAATTGGCATTCGTGCGTACGTGCGTTAGAAAGAGACTGGTGTGGAGATAAACTTGTATATGGATATAACCTTGTGTGTGTCTGATAGTGAAGTCAAACACACACTGAGGTGTTGTGCATTCAGAGGTGCTCATCTGCATACTTCAGTGGTAACAGGTGGTTACTTAAGTTACTGCTTGAACTTTAAGCATCAAATGGTTTTCACGTACAGAACTGCTGCTCCCTGGATAATTTCTCTTATTTCTGGCCATTCTCTGCAAACCCTAGATTTGTCTGTGTGTGAAAATCCCAGTAACTTGGCAATTTCTGAAACACACCATCCAATATACAACCAACCATCTCGTTATGTTCAAAGTCACTTCAATAAATAACCTTTCTCTCCCATTTTATGCTCATTTTGTAGCTTGACAAGTATGTATGCATGTAACAAACGACAACATCTGTGTCAATACAATCCAAAAAAATAAACATAATATCCTTCTAAAGGTCAGTAGTGAAACCAAAGTAGTCAACGGAAGCTTTCCTGTTTTTGTTTGAGATATATGGACAGATGTGGATGCATAAAATGTTTTTGCATTCCATTCTGTTAGCACATATGAGTGCGTGCATATCTATCCATACATAAATCAGGCACACATTCAAGTCAATCACACCAATCAGGAGCACTTAAATTAACCCCACAATCTGTAATTATTATAAATGTGCATGTTAAATGGTGTGAAGCTCTAGACCAGACATAATGGCAGGTTGTGCAGCGATGAAGAACATCATTAAAACTGGACCGTTCTCCACAATTGACTGGCGCACAAACTGCATGTTCTATTGGCATGGAAGATTATGAAATATTTGAGACACTCGGCAGCTCATTAAAACTGTGTTACAGTTTTAACCTTTCCAATTCTCCATGCCTCTGTAACGCTTTTCAGCTTCAGCAAGCCTGGTAGTTATTGGCAAGAAAGTTTTCTTAATTTCACAGAAAAGAACTGAAGGCTTTCACAGAGTTTGGTACTTAATCAGTCATTGCCGCAGTGGGGATCTCAGCCAGCTTTTGGTATTGCCCTTCAAACAATGTCCTGTTAATAAACTTCCAGCTAAAGCTTGATTATCCTTGGAGCTGTGACGGATGCCTTAAAAAGCCAGTTTTTCGCAATCTGAAGAGAACTAATATCTTTTCATAGAAAGTAAAACCCACTATAGTGGAATATGAGCAAACAAATTGTAATGGTAACAATAACCTTTAAGTATTCCTCAGTGAATCGGGAAATTAATCTCCACCAATTAAGGCTACACTTGAATACACAATCTCACTAAGATGGTCATTTCTCATTGGTTAAGCTTTTCCAGATTTTCATGTTATAAAGGTGACCTCAAATATAGTATGGCATTGTGTTTGTAAGACATGTCTGCTTTAGCTAAATGAGCAAAACCATTTCTCAAACGTGGCTGCATTTTTGTCCCTTTTATAAATTTGATTTAGGTAAATCAAACCACCTATAGAAAGTGCAAGAAAATGGGAGTGTACAGTGGAAGGAAGGAAGTGAGTGCGAGAAAATGGGAGTGTACAGTGGAAACATGGGAGCAGAAGAGAGGAACATGCTAAACTTTATGCACAGTCACCAGATGCCGGGATTGATAGCATAATGGGTATAAGGTTTGCCTGCATCCAAAATTTCCACACCTCCATTACATTTGCTGTTTTAGCAATAATATACTAATATAATTTCAATCTTTGATTCGTCAGTCCGTAATACCCTTTTACACTGATCTTCATTTTAATCTTTGTGAGCTTTAGCATATCTTTGCCTTTTCACCCTGTTCCCCTTTTCATGTGCTTTCTTGGCTGCTAACGTTACAAGAAGGCAATTTCTTATTGCTCAAGTGTAAGACTGAGAAATAATTATATAGTCATTAAACCTGTCTGTAGAGGTCTTGTGGGGGTCCTGGGCATTAGAGAACAGAATACAGGAGCCTAAAAGTGTATGTAAAAAAAAAAAAAAAAAGAAACTACAGTCTTTAATTGTAGAACTACACAGTGCTTCATTATGGTAAATGATAAAATTGACATTAAGTGCAGAAACAGGTAGGTTTATGTAATAAAGTGATCGGTGAGTGTATCTACATGAGCTTGGTTTCCTATGCTAAATAAAAGATCACTAAAATACTGCAGCACCGAAACAACCCGCCGTCTTCTACAGTATGAACCTGGAATAAAACGTCTTTAATAACTATGCCACTATTATAAATGTGCCTATACTGCAGTGTAAAATGAAGATGCAGGAAGGAAATGAAGATTAGATTAGATATGCAAGGTCAATGCAGATCTTAACATGATCGATATCGTTCACCCTAATTTGCCTAGAAAAGGGATTCTGCCCCCTGACGGTCTTCTCCCATTCCAAGACCTCAAGGCTGCCACTGACTGTAGCGGACAGATGATCAGGTTTCATCCCCAGGCGCATGCATTAGTAATCTGCAGGCAAGTGTGGAATGGAAAAAGGGTGAAAAAGACTCTCGTTGCACTCAGAAAACATCAACAGGAATGCATCATCTTCATTGACCTTATCAGAGCTGTGCTCATCAGGGGCCAGGACTCTGGGGCCCCTCTGACTGGCTCCAGTGCGATCTCAGCCTTATTAGAGTGCTACAGGCATCTCTGTATCACCATGGCAATCTGCTGCTCATAAACAATTCAGCAAGCATAGGGTCTCCAGCTGGATTTGGAAGAGCTCAGGAATGAATGCACACAGACCACAAACGTGTTGTACACACTGTCAGATATTTACAATTAAATAAACATTAACTGACTGGAAACGTGATGTATTGTTCAGTATACTGTAAACTGTCAGTTCTTTCATCTCAAGTTACAAGTCAGAGTTGTAAATCCAAAGATTGAGTAATGGGGGGGGGGTCCTGGCCATTAGAGAACAGAATACAAGGGACTAACAAAGTATGTAGAGAAACAGATGCAGAAACTGCAGTCTAGCACTTAGTAGAACTACTAAGTGCATCTACATGTTAAGCGGAGCTGATTAAATGCACAGTAAGTGTCGAACTAAGAAGATAAAACAAAGTGATTAGTGAATATGTAATTGGTGCAGCTCTATTATTAATTGCTTATCCACGTGGGTGTAGGGCTGCAGTCCTAGCAGCACCCCTTTCTCATGTCCATGCCTAGGTAAATTTCAGTAGTCAATCCTACTAACAGTGTTTTGTGGAGCCGAGCATACCAAACATTTTTTGAATATGTGTATTGGAACAATACTGCCAACTCTGTCACTCTTCTACACTTGCAGAGACAAATACATTAGCATTACATTACATTACATTACATTACATTACATTTGGCAGATGCTATTGTCCAAAGCGACTTGCAATAGTTAAGTACAAAAATAATAATAAGTTAAAGGTAAAACATCTCAGATAGGGCCTTAAGGAGGCCAAAGGGAAGTAGAGAAGAGAAAGAGGGAGATGAGGTTAGAAGTAGTTAGTTTGTTAGAGGTGTTAGGAGAGTAGGTGCTCTTTAAAGAGCTCTGTCTTCAGGAGTTTCTTAAAGATAGCGAGAGATTCTGATACTTACACATTGCAGACAATGAGATATTTCATGTTTTTCCTGATCAGCTTCATTTCATTTGTTGATAATCACCCGTTCCTGCATTTCAGGCCGCGGGACATTCCAAAAAAAAGGTGCCACTGTAAAGTTGCCATTTCTTTTCATCACGCTTAAAAGAGGTTATGGAACGGAGGATACCAAGTGATTTAGTGTTTCAGGTGTTATTCTGTTCCATTCTTTTTAACAGTACAGAGTCAAAATTGTTGTATTCTCGTTTACAAATTTTGCACACCAGATCAGTCCAGTTACCCGTACTCTGTTCTTCTGCAGCCATGCCTTTCTAACATGTGCAGCATTTGGCTTTGCATTGTCTTGATAAAAAATGCATGAACGTCCTCCTGACGTCTTAAAGGCAGCATATGTTGCTGTAGAATTTGAATGTACTTTTCTGCATTAATACTGCCATTACAGAAGCATAAATGGCATCTGTTAAGGGCACTGAAACAGCCCAATACCATGACAGACCCTGGCTTTTGGACTTGTTGCTAATAACAGTCTTGGTGTTTCCTTTCATTTTGGATCTGGAGTCTATAAAGATTGGACTGGATTACTGATTCATCTGGCCACAATACCCATTTCCACTGTCTGATGGTCCATCCTAGAGCCCAGAAGCAGACTCCTCTTCTGGACATTGTAGCATAAGGTTTCACCTTTTATAAGTGGCACGCACCCTTGCCCTTAACACACTAACGTTCTTCCAGATTCCTTAAATCATTGAATAATGTAATGCACTGTAGAGGGAGAAATGTAAATTCCCACCAATCTTTTGCTGAGGAATTGATTACTGCCTTAATCACCTGTGTGAAATCTCATCATCGTTTATGTGTTTTTTACCTTATTAATAGTCCTATATTGCCCCCTTCCCAGCTTTTTTTGGAATGTGTTGCAGGAATGTTTGTTTACTAAAAATGAAATGAAGCTGATCAGGAAGAAAAATGAAATAACTTGTGCTCATACTGTCTGCAATGTGGGGTTTAAACCTTCCATTTATTTTGGACAGTGGTATTTGTCAAAACTACTACTAAAAATTCAAAACATTTCTTCCATTCACCAGCTATATTATTCATGATTAGTAACTTCAGGGATAACTTGCTAAGTCATAAAGTATTGGGTGATTATTCCTTAAGCTTTGAATCAGAATCTAAAATGATTAGAAACTGAATGCCTTAGTGACATCTGCTGGCCAGATTTATAAAACTGCTTTGGGAAAACCTAAAGCATACGGTGAATGGATTAAAGCATACAGCATATTAGAGTAATAAAGGAGTACAGGTTGTTACTTTTTCTGGTGACTTTCTAGTCGATGTAGATTGATAATGATTACAGTATAGATTGTAATCCCGCTTCCCTTTTGATAGAGGAAAGTCGCAATTCATAACGAATGACCTGTTTCAGAGCAGATATTCCAATACCGATAGGGGGTTCCTACTTTGTCATATTTACCAAAACCGTTTCTTTAAAATTTACAATAAGTAACTTGAAAATGTTATTGCAAGCAAGTCTGCGAAGGTTTAGTTATCTGTTTATGGAAGCAGCCATGGATGATTGACTGCAGTTAGTGGAAAATTGTGTACATTTGATTTGCCAAACTATTGCTTTGTGCTGCTGCTCCTAACTTGGCCTGAATTGCTGCTGGAAACCCTTCAGTCATCTTTCCCTACAAGCCTGCGATTGTTTTCCTATTATAAATTTGCACTGGATTACAAGCACTACCTCTTGCTAACTCGTGTACTTATTGTCTCACACTTTATTAGAGCCAGGTGCAGTGCTGCCTAGAGAGAGCGATCAAAATGCATTGCTTTTGCTTTTTCAGAGAACAGGCGTGAAGCTGTTTTTCTTTGATTCCTGATTACTGAACTGCACAGGTTTCATAAGATCAGGACATAAGGCATTTCTTCGTTCAACAGCATTATAGACTGACTGAACTTCAGTGTTCGTGAAGGTTATCTTTGCCTACAAATGACTGTATAGACTTGAAAATATAGACGCATGGAGATAATTTAATACTGGTCTGTTAAGAATGATATCGGGTCCGTCATGTTGAAGTTTTATTGCCGTTTTTGTTTCTCTCTGCAGGAGTGCAGAGTTCCCATCTCATTTGGTTCAGCTCGGCCAGGCAGCCCAGCGGCTCGCTCTGTGGGTAATGGGCTGAGACAGAACTGCACCGCTACTCCCCCTCTCCGACTCAGCAGCTTGGGAAAAGTGTCTCGGCCCGTGTGTGAGGAGACAACGTCAACGCCTTCAGAGAAAGGGAACTGCCAGTCGGATTTCAGGGCCCAAATTGCAAAGATAGAGCAGTTCTTTTCTTCTGAAGAACTTGTAATGCAGAAAAGACGTAGGGTCCAAGAAGATATTGAGCCTAAACCCCTCGGTTAAGAGCACATCAGCTCTAGAGGTTTCTGTTGTATTGTTCTCTCTAAAGCACTAAATGTATACTTAGTTTAATTCTGTAGTTGTCTTCTGTCTTAAAGGTGGCCTAGAAAAGATGTCGACATCAAACCCCACTGCCTAACAAGGTGCACGGCTTCACATAAAACACGTTAATTACAGTTCCAAAGCCAATTAATGCTGATTACTCCAGGGGTAGCATGTCATTCCCTACGAGGACACGTAATTAGCAAAACACAACTAATTTGCATCCTGAACACAAACCGTCTGTAACGTGCGATAATTAAAAGAAAACAAGTAACAGGAATAAATTAGTGCGCATTAACCTAAATGAACGAATGCAAATGATCCTCTCATTAAGTTTATGGTTCCAATAGGAAGGTTGTTTAGACCATATGGACACATGTTAGGGCGATTCAGTTAATAAAATCTGTTCTCACTGCCACCGCTGGTTTATGTTGTAGAACAGGCTGTGAGGAGAGACAGTGTTTGTTCAGCTCTTCAGCTCAGACTTGCTGAAAATAAACGAAAAAGGAGTGAACGGCTTATTTCTGAGTCTTTTTAAAAATATTATTAGCTATGTGTTCTGCGTAGCTGACCCATACATTTATTTGTGTTTTTAAATCAAAGGAGGTTTAAAATGCCTGACAAATCATTCTGAAGAATTAAAACCATGCTTCAGAAAAACCCCACCGAAATGTGCACCTCCAGAAGATGGCACCAGGTCTCGCCTCAGGTCCGGCTTAATGCACTTACCCGTTATTAATATGTCAAAATGATAATGCCTTTATAAAGTAATCTGATGTGTTCGGAGTGTCGGTGCCAGCAGTGCTGACCCTTATCTTTAAAGGGAGTAGGCAATATGGAAAGCGTAATTTTAATACACGAGCTGGAATATGAAGTGGCAGTCCTTTGAAACAGTCAATTACACTTGAGCGCGGGAGGAACCCCGGTGTTAATTACTAGTCGCTTTTATATAGAGTGTAAATAAAGAGCCTGCTGACATTCACATTCCATCACTGTGTCCTGACTGCCACAGCAAATTAGCCTGTCCACTATGAGCTCCACTGGACCCTGAGCATTCATTTAACACTAGAATAACATTGACTGCAAACAAGGGAGGGAGCGGAGGGCTCTGCGAGACCGCCGCAGCGGATGTGCTGATTAGCTTGGCGTCAGGATTTTAAAGACTTGCTTAACTGAAATTTTTCTGTTCTGAATATCTAGTTAAGAGAAATGATAAATGAATACAGGATTTACACCGGATAGTTTGAAGTGGATTACCAGGCAATTCAACACCACAAACACCGACCCAGACTGCTTCCCAGTATGCGGCCCAGTTTGTAATCGCACAACCCAGTATTTGCATCGCCAACCCAGTCTGGGATTCAAACCCATGAACTGCTGTTTCCGTAGTGCAGCTCTGACCTCTGAGCCACAGGAAATGACACGTATGCCTCGTATTCAAAATGATCAGTTTCTCTGGTGTTACTATTTGTGGGTATTACCGTATAGGTAGAACAAAACATTTTTGTTTTATTTTACAAATCATTGACAAATTCAAATAAACAGTATTTTTTGCAGCAATATAACAATGATAACAGATGATACAGTGATTTCCGACCTTGATTAAGAACGCAAAAAATAATATACTGCTCATAAAAATATGGGGATATTTCAAAGTAAAATATACCGTAAAGAAATATCCCCTAATTTGTGTGAACAGTGTACAATGAAAATAAGTATCATTTTTTAACAAAACCATGTTTTTGAACTTTCCTTATGGCTTGTCCTTTTTCTATACAAATAAGATTTGGTTGAGGTAATTATCTAATCAGTAGCTCATTAAGTAAAATTAAGTGTGTCTGTGATGAAAGTCAATACCGCAATGGAATTGCTGCCATGCACGTAGACAGAGCTGTACAGGTTCTCTTACGATGGATTTTTGTTGGGACGTTTCCCTATCGTAAGTTGAATTTACCGTTATCCGAGTAGTTGAATATATATCGTATACAGTTTATTCCGGTTAATGGGAGCAGCCGCTTATTCGGACCAAATCCTAAAGTACCGAATCAAATCCTATTATATACATGTAATGTTATTCGCTTATTTGGACCAAAAATCCGCTTAATCAGTCCAAAAATGTGTACAGTATGTAATATCTCTTCGTTTTCCCCAAATTTCTCCCCAGCCACCTACAAGTTTTTGCCTAATATTTACTACAAAAAAAAGAGGCCAAAAGTCACTTAGCCACTGCCAAAGCGGATCATAACACGCTGGCAAGTTCTTCAAACGTTGACTGGAATTGAATAAGAACTTGTTTTTTACAGTATTATGCTTCGCATGCTGAGTATCTATACATTGTGTTGTAGATCGTTTCGAAAAACTTGGTTGGCAAATTGGCAAATTAATTTTTCAATGAACAAAGTTGGTAAGCAACAGTAGTTCTTGTTTATACGTTTGCTATACATCGTACAATAAAGGTTTAATAAACATGTAATATGTTATATAGCACGTCCCATCTTGTAACATTGGGCATGTTTAATCGGACCAGCCGGTAACTAAGACCAAAACGATCGTGTCCCGATGTGGTCCCATAAACCGGAATCGACAATATATATATATATATATATATATATATATATTGTATATACTCTGTACAAGCCAGCTTAGTTCAAAGGTGGCAAAGCATGTGTTTCTGCACTTTGTTTTAGGTAGACAAGTCATAAACTTAATGAACCGAGCGGAACCGAAAGGTGAGCCTTATATTTGTACTCTCGAGACTAACTGATGTATTCAATACATTATACTGCCACTGTTTATCTATAAAAAATCAAAGGCCTGTGTGCTTTGGATTATAAACCTGTCTGCAGATATTGTGGTTAAAATAAGAGAGACAGCTTATGAGGAGGGTTATTTACATACTGTTTGCAATAAAGGGTAATTGCATTAGACAGCTAGCTACTTTATCATGCAGACTCTGTAGTTCTTCTCTAAGTTACCATGTCATTCTTAAGTGATGCAAATATTAGGGCCTGACAGGCCTGGACTATTAAGCTGATTTTGTAAGGTAAATAATTTGCATCTAGTGAACCAGTTGTCAGAAGTACTAAGAAAATATGTAAAATGGAAAATGTGACTTGTGAGCAAATTTGACCCAAATACCAACTTACATAATTGAAATCATCCATACAAGAGGATTAAACCATTTAATAATCCTTTGATTAAGTTCAGTGGTGCTTTAAGGACCCAACACTGGCTCTTTGGCATTCATGGAACTACACGGCCGCTGGCCTTTTTAGAACACTGAATTATCTGGACCTTTAATTGCTAAAAATGAACCGATTTACTCAATTAAAAGCAACTCATGCCACATTTGGTTTCATTAAAATGAAACCTCTCAGAAAAATGAAACCTGACATGTGATAAAGGCCATTTAAGATGCCTGGAGGAATTTCCATGCAGTAAAGTGAATGGGTCTGTGATTACACACTAATCTCCTGACTTCATTTTCTTACTGTGTTTCAAGAACCAAAACCCTTTTTCAACTGTACTGCCAAAGCGTTAGTAGTATATTTCATTCATATCATATCATTCAGTTCACCACGCCCTGGAACGGTGTGTCTGTTTCAGTGCCTTACACACTGAGATTAGATACTTCTGTCTGATTCACACCCACACCCACTGGAGTGGTCCCAATCCACCACAGTCAAGGAACTCCATCGCTTCCTGAGTTTTGCCAATTTTTACAGGACGGTCATCCATTATTTCAACTCAAACTGCTCCCCCACTGTCACTGTCCACTGGTCTCACCTTGCCTCTCATGAATTTCAGTTCCTGAAGGAAGCATTCTCTACCGCTCCAATCCTCAAACACCCTGACCCCAGCTAGCCTTTTATATCGGAGGTATAATGGGTGTAGACATGTGCGTGTGTATTTGTTCCTATCCTGGAATTCATTGGGTGCAGGCACAGGTGCCAAGTGGACCAGATGAAAGAGCTCATCGAGGTTGTACAAATTTACCAACCCCCAGCCTTTTCTTCTTCATACCATTGCAAACCAAATGTACCTGCATCGGAAGGTGATCCCAGGTCTTGAACCTGGGTTGCTGAAAAGGTGAGCTAAGCCTAATACATAAGGATAATATATTATCCCCATAGCTAAAAACTGTATATTGGTTGAAACATACATTATATTAAACATTTAAGCAGAATTACAACAATAGTCAATATCCTGTGAGCAATTTAGTGCAGTATTAATGTTTCTGTAATGTTTAGGAAGAGAAATAGCATAGGCTAAAACCTTCTTAATTAAATAGTAAAATAAACGGATCTAAGGTGGTTAACATGAGTTCTCAAAATGTAAAACCCTATATATTTATATACTGTAGGTTATGTAAAGTATTTAAGTTAACCCTTACAACCATTATTCATTTTGGATAAATATTTGATGCACTGCCGATTTTGCAAGATTTCCCACCTATCATATTTATTGTAGTTACAATTTCCTGTAGCTCTTGACCATGATTTTGGTTCACTCCTCCATACAGATCTTCTCCAGATTTGTCAAGTTTCTGGGCTGTCGCTGGATAACATTGAGTTTCAGCTTCTTCCAAAGACTTTCTATGGGGTTCAGGTCTGGACACTGCCTGGGCCACTCCAGGACTTTAAAATGCTTCTTATGGAGCAACTCCTTAATTGCCCTGGTTGTGTGTTTTGGGTTATGGACATGCTGGAAGACCCAGCCACGACCCATCTTCAATGCTCTTACTGAGGGATGGAGGCTGTTGGCCAAAATTTCGCGATACATGACCCCATCCATCCACCCTTCAATACAGTGCAGTTGTCCTGCCAAAAAGCACCCCAAAAATAGGAGGGCATTTTAAATAAATTTGTACTTTTTCTTAATTTTTCAGAATTTTTACTGGTTGGAAGGTGCAACTCCCCATTTCATGCAATAAAATGCAAATTAATTATTTAAAAATCATACATTGTGATTTTCTGGATTTTTTTTTAAAGATTATGTCTCTCACAGTTTGAAAAGTACCTACGTGAAAAATTTCAAACCTTTCTGTGTAGGTGGGAAAACTTTGGCAGCGTATCAACTACTTATTTTTGCCTCTCTCTCTACACCCCTCACATTTGTCATTATATCAATATCTCAATCAACAGGACAACACTGAGGATATGACTTTGCTGTACCCTTAAGATAACTCAACATACAGCCATTAATGTCTAAACCATTGGCAAAAAAAGGTGAATATACCACTTCGTGAAAATGGCCAAATTCAACTCAACTTCTTTGGTTGACCATGTTAAATCTGTTAAACCACTGTTTGGTCTTGGCCACCAAGCTGCTCACTTTCAGGGTATTGGTAAAACTTCTTATAGTCTAGGCCATTTTTATGTAGAGCAACAATTCATTTTTTTCAGATGCTTACAGAGCTCTTTGCCATGAGGTGCCATGTTGAACTTTCAGTGACCAGAATGTGGCAGCAATAACACCAAATTTAACAAACCCATTCACACCTGAGACCTTGTAACACTAAAGAGTAACATGATACTGGGGATGGAAAATGGCTAATTGGACATGGCTGGGTGTTGAGTTATTTTTGGAGGGTACATATATATATATATATATATATGTACAGCAATGTAGATTTATATATATATATATTTGAAAGAGCTTCTTGTGATGCCACTGAATGCTCGTATTTTTAAGTGATCGTCACTCTTCAGGTATGTGTTACAAAGCTTTGAAATGTGTGACTTTTGTGGCATTTTCAATAGTATTCTAAGACTTTTGCACCTCAGTGTATGTTTACATCTTAAACATGTTTACAGTGTATGTTTACATCTTACATCTACCTGTCCAGACGGAACTTTTGCTGCTGGATACGTGATGGACTTTTGGAAGAACTGGCGGATAATGTGTACGGCGCAACGTTCCGTTGAGGATGTATTCTTATTCGGAATCATGATTACGGGGTTTCTGCTGATTGGATTAGGCTTTGCCCTGGTATATCGCGAAAATGAAAAGAGTTGGATCAGCTGTTTAAAGCCCCTTACCGCTGTCCAACTTGATCGAGGGTGTAGGAAGAGCCATTACCGGATGGCCGTTCGTTATTGCTGTTTTTTGCTAGTCTTTCGTCAAATGTCATTATATGTGCTTATGTGCTAAGGAGTTTTTTTCATGGTCACATATGTGGGTGGGGCTTTTTTTTAATCTCCAATCTTTCCCGATGTTTATCATACTCTAGTCCTCCCACCTTGTTATATTGTTTGGACGGGTTGATGGTTCCAATATTACTGTATATTGTAGCTGCTACAATGTATATGTGACAATAAACTTGACTTGACAATGACATGACATGAAAAACATTGTAGGACATGCTGGTTAACATCAGTATGCTATAAACTATGTTAACTAAGTGTTAGATAAACATCTATAGAGATCATGGCTCATAGACTCAGCCATCTAAACCTTACTTAAAACACAAACATGCTAACACGTTTAAGACTGCACAGTCTCTCTCTATTACTCTCTTTCTCGTTCACGCACACACACGCACACACACACACACACACACGCACACACACACACACACACACACACACACACACACACGCACGCACACACACGCACACACACACACACACACACGCACACACTCTCTCTCTCTCTCACACAC
>JAUZST010073789.1:0-21440 GCA_034779995.1 Parotocinclus haroldoi
ATTGCTAACGTCTCTTGGTCGTGTCGCTTCCTTCTTTACAACATCAGAAGGATCCGTCCATTTCTTTCCACAGAGGCCACACAGATTCTGATTCAGTCCCTTGTCATTTCAAGACTGGACTACTATAACGCTCTCTTAGCAGGGCTTCCTCTGACCACTATCCAGTCCTTACAGCTGATCCAGAATTCAGCTGCAAGACCTGTGTTCAATGTTCCCAAGTTCACACACTATACCACTGCTCCGATCTCTTCACTGGCTCCCTGTAGCTGCTCGTATCAGATTTAAGACTCTAAAGCTTGTTTACAAAGCTAAAAATGGGCCTGCACCCTCCTACCTTGCAGCACTTATCATACCCCGCAATGCACCTCGCTCACTCCAGTCCTCTAGCACTGCTCGACTGGTTCCCCCGTCTCTCAGGGGACAAGGAAGGCATTCATCTAGACTCTTCTCTGTTTTGGCTCCTAAGTGATGGAATGAACTTCCCCTCAATGTTCGAACAGCTGAGTCTCTGGCTATCTTCAAACACAGTTTGAAGACCCATTTATTCCGCACTTACCTCAATTAAACCCCCTACCCTTGTCTTTGTTTCTCTTAAAAAAACACAACCTTTACAGTTTCAGAAGAGTATTCTTGTTTAGATTCCTTATTATTAAGAATGGATCATGTTACTGATGTCTTAAAGCACTTTTGTAAGTCACTCTGGATAAGGGCGGATAAATAATGTAAATGTAAAAATGCAAAGCAAAGCATCCAATGTTACCCCTGCATATCCTGGTCATGGGTTGTTGTTCTGGAGGTAACATTTAATAGTAGGCAATGGTTTAATTAATGGCTTAATAGTAGGTAACGGTGGATGAAGGACAGAACAGCCTCCGTCAAATGTCCTCACTGACAGATATCCTGACATACTGTTGTGTCCAGTCAGTGCTCCAGTAGGGAGCAGTCTGATTCAACAAATTCATTATGAAGTCTACTTCAGTCAGGGAACCCTGAGGCAATAAAATGAACATGCACAATTCTTACAGTTTAATTGATCACCACCACCTGTTGTAACATTGTTTTTCCTAATCCAGCCTTTACAATCTGGAGAAATTAAATATACTGCTTGGCCCACTTATCGATAATTAGGCATGTTGCTGAATATATTAAAACACAAATGTAACCATGAATGTGTGTAGTAGAGTAAATGAGTAGTCAACTTTAGCGCCTTTTCATTTTAATGGGGTTTACCCATTGGTCCATTGACTGTCAGGAAATAAACATTCTGGGCATCACCATATTTGGTCATTTGGTTTTTGGTTGTCTTTTGGGGAAATCTGAGATCATGTAAGTCATGAGCCATGGTAAACATTAACTAAGTTATATAACGTGAAATGGAGGGATCATTATCATTATGCCATATGCTCCACTTACAAATACAACCATTGTAACCATGACCACTAGAAAGGGAGATACTGTGGAGAAAACCACACACATTAGAGCTCTGAAAAAAACAAGAGACCACTGCAAAATGCTCAGTTTCTCTGTTTTTTTATTTGTAGGCATTGTGTTTGAGTGAACACACAATGTTGTGGCACAACTTTCCTGTTATTCAGCTCACTCATATGTTAAGATGTTTGTATTTTAAGACATAGCCATGTCTTTCTGTTTTAAAAAGATATAAATCAGATGTCAAATTGCTGGCATGGCGACAAAACGTCTGACTCTTAAAAGGCAAGTTGACTAGCCATAAGAATGGTAAGAGGCAACTCTTTACATCTTTAAGCAATTACAACGTACTTCCATAATTGATGGTGAAACATTAACTTGTTATTGCAAGTAATTGTTTAATTGTTGAACCTCAGATACAATATCATTTACTACTTCTGTTTCTTGCTGTTACCATTGCCACAGTGGAATATCCAGATGTATGATCTGCATATTTGATTTTACCAGGTTTTACCTTCCCTGACACACTACCTGGCACAGCTCCCTTTATTTTTCTGGGTTTGGTACTGGCACTATGGGTACACCAGCATGTTTACCCCCTGTGTCTGTGTTACAGACAATATCATTTATGAAATGCTCTCAATGTTTTTTTTTTTTTTTGCTTCGACTGTTCTGATTAGCTTTACGTTTTACAGATCCTCAAATAACCTTACATGTTATTCACAGCAGCAAACTGTTTGAAAAATTTATAAATCAGTTCTTTTTTTATTCTGCATATGGCCAGCCTCATCATTTATTCATTAGTTTCTCTCAGAATTGCCAGTTCTCTGTTTGTCCCTAGAAGAAGGTATGGACTATCTCAAACACAGTAAATCAATCTAGTGTATGTGTATCACCTTTTGCCTTTTTTGTTTTGTAGCCTCTTGTAATAGAAACTGGTGTAATTCTGAAGTGCTAAGGAATTTCTCCTCGAAGAATACGAATAATTAAAAAGAAAGTATGCACTGTGGCCTGACATATGTGTATACCATATGATGATAGATGTACCAGGTTGCTACCACAATTTCCACTATTCTGAAAGGTTTTCCCACTAGATTTCAAACCATGACTGTAGGAATTTGCTTCTGCCCAACTCCTTGGGCATTTGTAAGATCAGGTACTACTACTGGAATATAAATTCCTGCTTAAAGTCAGAATTTAGGATTCAAAAGGTGTGAGATTAGAATTGAGGTCAGGATTCTGTGCAGGTAAGTTAGGTTCTTCAATTCCAAGCTTGTCCAAGGCATTGTAACACAGTTGGGGGAAAAAAACGCACTTCATCACAACTATCTTTGCTGATACTATGAGCCCCATCCAAACCATGGAAAATATCCAGAATCACTTCATCATTGATGGTATATATGTATTCAGCAGTATTTGATTTCTCCTAGCAGCCACCAGACCCAGATTTGCCTGTATGCCAAGCAAAATTTCTATCACACAAGTCCAATGATTGTGTACTATATACCACTCTGGCTGATGTTATGCATAATGATTTTAGACTTGCGCCATTATGTGACTCTGAAAATGCAATTAATTAAGGTATTAATGAACGTCTCTTGTTGCTTTCAGGGAAAGTTTGGAACTGGTTACCCTCCAAGGACAGATAGAAGTGTAAACAAAATTTTCAGCTGCTTAAAACCCAGTAATGAACCTCAAAAACAGCATTGTGTTCTGTCTCTAGAGACAAGAGTGCACGTATGAAAGTATAGCAATTAAGGGTATAAGGGTTTTATGTGGCCAATGCTGTGCCCCCCTAGTTGTTGTGCTGATGTTGCCTACAGAGGCAGTCTGGAATTTTGTAGTGAATGCTGCACCCAAAGCCGTGTATTATACCCACTGTTATTACACACATGCCTGGTCTGTATTTGGAGGAGGACAGTTGTGCAGTGGTAAACACTGCCACCCCATAGCTCTGAGATCCCTGGTTCAATAATGACTTTGGGCTCCATCTGTGTGGAGCCTGCATGTCCTCCCTGTGCCAAAGATGCATCTTGTGCTAATTGGTTTCTCTATAGTGTGTATGTGCACTAATATGAATTGGCACCACGTATAGGGCTGTTCCTGCCGTGTGCCCTGTTCCACCGGCTAGGCACCGGCCTTCCCCACGACCCTGACTAGGAACAAGAAGATAAAAAATGCAATGAATTATGTATGACCTACTTCTTTTTGGCTGGTGTTGCTCAAAGATGTTTCCATTTCATAATGATAGCAGTTACAGCTTGAGCTGAGCACTTTCTAATAGCTCTGAAAATGCATTTCATCTAGCTTCTTGTGAACATTTTTCCTGAAAGAAACGTTTGAAGTTTCCAAAGAAGTTTGGAACTGGGTAGCAAGTCTTACTTTATCACAGACAACATTCATTTTAGCTGCTTGGTGATGGAAAATCAGTAATGAATCTTTTTAAATCATGTTGTGCTTCTAGAAACAGGTTGCAAATCTGTAAGTATAAGCATATAAAATATAGCAATTAATGACATAGTTTTTTGTTGCCATTGTTTAATGGCTTATATTGTGCCCACTCTGTATACTTCACAATAACAGCACTTGACTCGGTCAGCCTGGTGGCAGAAATTTGGCAAACAGACACGTTGGATTGGTGGCTTTCTTTGACAGTGCCAATTTGAATCTCATTGCACTTTGCAGCTTATTCCATTCTACTGCCAAAGATAGGCAATAGGTAACCACACTATTATTAAACAATGTAGCGACTCATCCAAGCATGAACTATTAATGTGTGGTAATTGTGTGTCTGATGTAATTAGTGAGATCTGCATGATATGGTAGTTGATTTGACTTCTTTGGCATTGCTGAACTCTTATTGTGGATGAATATTCATATTGCCTGCTATCCACAATAGCAATTTAGCTCTGGAAACCAGGGGGTGTTGAGCTAAACAGCTCCAGGCACACTGTCCCGTGCTTCAAAGCCAGACTTTTTTGAGCAGCCTGAAATATAGCCTCATGGTGATTACTCCATTCAAAGACTCATTTTTCAGCTTTTGCAAACACTTTATGTCCCGCTTAGCATGACAGTGAGACTGTGATTATTTCTTCATGCTCCTGGCATCCTCAGTGAGTTTCACGGCCTTCTGCTGAGCTCTTGCATCCCACTGCCTGGAGCCTTGCAGGTGCTACTGTGGTTTATGTGTATACTTACTAAGTGCTTCAGGTTGATTTTTTTTTTTTTATTGCATACATTATTAAATGTAAAGAATGCTCATCAAGAAAAAATATTCTGTAAACTGTTTGCCTGCTGCTTTGCTTGTGTGATGATCCATTTCCAGGTGCTTAAATAAATAGTGCTATTAAATTAAACACTGCCCAGTCTGAACCAGTGACATTCTATAGATGATCAGAAATTACCAAATTGGTCACTGGAAGGAATGAAAAGGTGAAATGTCTTGCCCATGTGGTCATATGTTAAACCTTTTTGGACTCATAAATGGATAAAACAAAAATCCATGATAGGCATAATGATCATGTATTTGTTATTGACTGTTGTAGCTTTGTACAAACGATAGAGCATTTGCTTGTCTAGAGGTTATAATTTGGCAGTTTTCTCTCATGTTAGTACAGCTGCAGATATGCAATGGGGCTTGACCTATCAGATGCTGTCATTGGCAGAAACTGTCCTTTTAGGATTTGGACAGAGAAGCCAAGTCTGTATCTGTGTAAAATGCTCTTGAGCAATCATGCTCATTCCCCACAGTTGTGTCCTCAGCGAACTGTAGTTTGTCATAAGATGTCAGAAGGGCTGTGGATATAGCCGTAAGGAACCTCATCATTACTCCAGGCACACTTCACATGGGTCAGATTGGGCCTTTAGTCTGCTCAGATACATGGAAAGTAAGGGGGTATCATTTAAATTGCACATTTAAGTCACCAATTTTGGCTTTTTCGTAACTGAGCACTTCATAGAGGAGAAACCCTTTGTGAAAAATAACCTTTCATGATCAATCAGTCCGCCAGAAGAGTATTATTATGTGAAGGGGGTTATTACAGAAAATGTCCTCTGCTGGCTTTTGTTTGTCCGATCACATGGTATGATACAACTGATGTAAGATGGTTCATGACAAATGTTTGAGTAATAGTCTCTGGCAAGGCACTTCCTTTCAAAAAATCAAGGTTGGGTCCTCGGAGAACTCAAGTGAGGAGTGGGCAATAAGGTGCTGCGCTAATGCCTCTAATATTCTTCACCACTCTGTCATTGTCCTAGTCTGTAAAGTAAGTACAAAGAAATGCTATGGAGAGAGGCAGTAAGATAAAAAAGCATCATTTCATAGGGTCTCCAGGCACTGTTTTCTTTTCAGCACATGCCGCAGCCTCAGTTCTGTTTTGGCGTTTGTATTATTTTCTTTAGGCAACTGGTGTGTTCCACTGCAGAACAACCAGCCCTGTGCGCACACATGCCTTTGTGGAAAAAAAAACAAAGTAATATACAAAGCATAATCAAAGGTTTGTGGACCTACACACATCATAACTATATGGCTTATCAGAAGCTATAGTAAGGTTCTTGCATTCTCTACAGTGTTACTGTGGCCATGAGTGACCTAGTTGAAATCACAAAATTGTCCAGGTTGCTTTCTATTACAGTATCTTACAAGACCTTACAATGTACTTTATAATTTATTATGAGGATATATTCTGACAAATCCATTGTTGAATTTACCATAAAATTATGAGTTTAATATATACTGTGTATCATATTGTTACCTACATTAAATTAACCCAGCTAAGAAAATTGGCAGAGTTAAGTTCCTTTCTCAAGTGCTCAAAAGTAACCAGTGAATCCGCGTCCCAGGCCCTTATGCATAGAGCTAACACTGCCAATGTCGGCCGCATTTTCAAATGTTTTCACTAATATATAGTCCAATGCAAACTGCTTTGTACCACTCTAGAGGAAGCTGATTTTAGACTTTGGATGTAGTTATTCAACACATTGTAATTCTGGAACCCACAAATTAACTGTTGTTGTGCTGGTATATAATAGTAGTTTGCAACTGGTGTAAATGGAATTGTCAAATACACTAAATTATTTCTTCTGGTTAACTCAAGAGTCATGTACGTTTCTCAAGTAGCAAATGGCATAACCCTGCTTTCTTACATACAGGAGTGAGGACTTAATCATTCAGAGGCCTAACTAGTGGTATATATGAGTATGTATTTGTTAGTCTTGAAGTGCATACCTAGTGGCCTGCCATGGCTCTTGAAATGGATTGCAAGGATATTTCAGTATGATCCCCTGTCTATAGCAGCATTCTGGTGTCCTTGGAGAAGGAAATGTCATTTTCTGTTTAAAAAAAAAAGATATATACTGATATTGTAGTGAGAAACACAGTTCATGTCTGCTATAATAATAAAGGAAATTCAGGCAGCATAGTGGCTCTGTTGGTAGCACCACTGCCTCACAGCAAGAAGGTCCCGGGTTCAATGCCAGGGTGGAGCGAACTGATTCCTTTATGTGTGGAGTCTGTATGTCCTCCCCGTGTCTGTGTGGGTTTACTCTGGGTACTCCGGTTTCCTCCCAATTGTCACTGACTTGTGTATGTATGACTGGTCTTCAGATTAACTTGCGTATAGATGTAACCTTGTATGTGTCACTGGAAGGCCACTGATGCCAATAAGAGACGTTAATTAAGCCAAATAAACAAACATAAAGGAAATTCAGGTCATCAGGTGTGATTGAATTGTTCATATGATTTTACCATTTATGTTGGTTCTGTTTTATCCAGAGAACCCATTTCATCTCTGAGGCCTTCTTCCCTTTTGGGTCATCAGTTGCAGAAACATTGGACCAGACCTTCAGACTTCATGAGACAATTGCAAAGGTATGTTCTTTCACTGTATCCAAAGTGCTAGATTGTTCAGTTGTTTGTCACATGTTGTTTCCCTTTTAATCAGCTGTGTCGGCTGAAAAGCTGCTTAAATATTGTTTAAATACATTAAGCAGCAGCCACTGGTTCACTCAGTATAAACATCTACATAAGTATCTCAGTCTTCTATACAGACTAAACATCAATGTATTAAACACAATAGTTACTTCACATAAACATAACCAATTCCTAATAATTACACAAAAATAGCAGGGCATGAACAAAGCAAACCACTCATTAACCTTAAAATTATTGTAGGGTGTTGTCTGCATAGTACTGTGTCCAGCAAAGAAGGGGTGCATGTCAAGGTGACGTGTCTAAACTTTGCCATTTCCCAAAATACCTGCTTTTGCCTGTCAGGGTATTTAATGGTATTTGACAATGCCATTATGTTTTGCAGTGCCTTTAAAGAGGTGCAGCAAGTGCAGTCAGCTAAGGCATTGCTTGTCCTTTTTGTGTGTTTTTGTGTAATGTAAAACGAAACAAAACTAAAATAGAGAATCTCGAAAACAGAAATAAGTTTTTAAGAAGTGTTTTAAAAATATACACTGAAGACGCAGAATATTGTGAAAACTATACTGAAGAAAATATTCCTAAGAAGTAGACCTTTAAACATGTAAATATGGCATTACTAACGCATTAATTTTTTAAATGAAATTATCAAGTCACTTAAATTTCATTCCCTGGGCATGCATTACAATATGACAGACATTTTTGCTGCAGTGGTTATAAGCTTTTTTTTAGAGAGGCAAAGTGTCATCCAATCTGCAGTAAACAGGAATGCAGGAGGGACAATCAGAGTCCCTGTCACATAGGGGCACCTTTATCTGTATGCACACTTTAGACCCAGTCTCCCAGTAAAACAGTGCTGTAAACTGTGCCACTTAGCCACCCTGGCACATGTTTTGGTGAGGTGTGGTTTGAGTTGCATTACCTTTGTGTGAAACCCCTTGCTAAAGGGGAAGAAGCACAAGGTTTATGGCCCCAATGCTGAGTTTCATTATTTAACTTATCTTAAGATATTTGGGAGCTAATTGGCCTGGATCCGAATAAACAAAGTTTTAACTCATGCCTTTCCTCCACATGTAGAAAAGTGCATAAAGCTAAACAATGTCATCAATGTCACCTTTGCAAAGGGGCAACTGAAGAAGAATTTAAACAAAAAAAATGAATTGAATTCTAAAAGAAAATTGGAAATATATATCTCATATAGAGACATGAGAGAAAGGAATGCATACAGAAGGGTGAATACTTTTAACATTTAAAAGATTAAAAGAAAGTTGAAACTGGACACAAATTAATTAATTCAAGAGAAATCACAGAAATCAAAGCCAAACAGAAGTGCAGGAAAGACTTCGGGGAATATGTATTATAGATATGAGATTACATCGAAACGCACAAAAAGAAAGATAAAGAGAATCGTAAGTGAAGAAAAGATGAGGTTTGCTTTGAGTTTTAAAAGGAATGAAAAGGCAATTAAGCTGAAAGGAATGATTATACAAATATGTAGTGTGAAAAAGATCACACATTGCTTTGTGAAACTGAGTTTCCAGCCCATGTCAAGAGCCTGCATTACATTTTGCCTGTCTCCTGAGCTGTTAAGCATGCACAACAGGTTAGACTGATAAAGGATGCACATGGAAAAATTATGACAAGAAAGGGGACTGTGTTAAAAAGGTGGAAAAATTGCTATGAGAAGCTGATGAATGAAAGTTGAGGGAGGTTAGATGATGCAGATATAGTGAATCGGGAAATGTGATGGATTAGCAAGGTTGAAGTGAAGACGGCTATGAAAAGAATGATGAGTGGGAAAGTGGTTGCCTGAGATAGCATACCAGTTCAGAAATGGCAGTGGAGTTAGGTGGTGCTAGGTGGTTTAAAAAAATCTTGGAATGTGACAGATTGCCTGAACAGTGTAGATGTGTCATGGTGCCAAATTATAATAATAAGAGCCGAGTTACAGAGCTTCATATACTACTGAGGTATAAAGCTGAACAGCCAGGATTACTTGATATGTGGTTTGATGCCAGTAAAGGACAATATATATGCAATGGTGCCTCAAAAGTGTGCATGAAGAAGTACAGAAAAGGCCCATGTTTAGTAGCATTGTGTATTTGTGGATCTAGAACTCTTATGAAATGGTGCAGAAACAGGAGGTGTGGTAATGTACAAGAGTGTCACAGAGGGTGTTGCAGGATATGCACGACAACAGCATAACAGTTGCGAAGTGTGCAGTATGAGTGATAGATGGGTTAAGGTGGAGGAGTGGATCACATCACGGAACGGTTCTGAGCAATTTCTCTTTTGCAGCGGTTATGGACAGGTTAAAGTAAGAGATCAGACAGAAGAGTCTTTGGAATATGATGTTAGTGGACATTGTGATTTGTTGTTTAATTAGAAAGCAGGTTGGTATAGAGGTATAAACTAGACAGAATGGAAATAAAAGTAACTAGGAGCAAGCAAGGAGCAGAAAAACTGGAAGAAGTAGAGGTGTTTTAAGTGGATGAGTTTAAATGCAGAGGGTCAAGCACTATTTGAGGATTTGAAGGTGGAGGAAGGGCGAAGAACAAAATACAGACAGGGTGGAGTGTCTGGTAAGGGTGATTTATGATAAATGGGTATCTGCGAGAGTGAAATTTTACAAGATGGTAGTGAGTTCTGCCAAGGTAAAACAAAGAGAGGCTAAATTAAGATGGGTTGGTCATGTCCAGAGGGCATGAGCAGATTATATCAGAAAAAGATGCTGTGGATGTCACAAGGCAGTAGGAGAAGATGAAGGCCAAAGAGGAGGTTTCTGCATATGGTGAGGGCAGGCATGTAGGTGCTTGGTGTAAGAAAGGATAAAGTAAGATGTAGATTGATAATCTGGTGTAGTGACCCATAAGAGGAGGAGTTGAAAAGAGAATAAGAAGATGCCAAAGAAGATGTGATTAACATGAAACCAAGGACTAAGCAAAGGCAAGTAATGTATTGGTGCTTGTTTCAGTACCATTTACACTATGCTGCCATTATAAATCCATTACAAATCCAGTGTGTATGTATTTATTTTAGGAAACTGTGAGTTTTATATAATGATCTTTGAGCAAATATACTGCTCACAAAAAATATAGGTCATTTTATTTTGAAGTACCTCATAACTTTGTGAGCAGTATAGCATTGGGGTTGTTTTGAAGTTGAAACTAGGGGTGGGACGAGTTTAACACGTTAATTTCGATTAATTAATTACAGGGAAAATAACTAATTAAAAAATGTAATGCATTTTAATGCACCGTGGAACATTTCTCAGTGCACGAGTTTCAGGTATACAGGTTATATTGTAGCGACGGTTGAACTCGAAGTGGGCCGTTTTGGTCCCGCAAACAGCTGCGTGACTCGCTGATCTCTGATGTCCTCTGACTGGCTGTGGGAGTGACTGAACGTGATGTGGCATGTTTTGGGGCGTGAACGTGCATATTTGTGACCCTGTAGGTTTATTTTGTTAAATCGGGAACGTTGTCTTACGTGAAACTTTGTGTACGGAATATAACTCGTGTAGATTGTCCTGTGATCATTGTTGCCTTTTGTGGAATGAATGAGCGCATCCTACCGTCTGTGTGGAAGTCGTCTGTGTGCGTTGGGTGACAGCTGCTGTCCATGTTGGTGTACCTTGGTACTGCACTGGGTACTGAATTCTTGTTAGAACTGGTATTTGTGACTGTACCAAGAAGTTTAATAAAAATCCATGTTTTATTTACAATGGGACCAGTTGAAGTCAATCAGTACTTTTTTGGTCAGCATTTTTGGTCAGAGTTCATAGTTCTGAAAACTGTTTGCTCTGTTTTCTACACTCATCTATTGGTCTGTGTAGTAGACTGGTGGAAAATAAACAAGATATGAAGTTTAAGCTTATGTTTATTAACTAATTCATAGTTCAAACTTAAATTCATATTTGTCATATTAAATATTGAAATGTGATTAAAATGTGATTGATTTCGATTAATTCATTACAAAGCTTCTAATTAATTAGATTATTTTTTTAATCAAGTCCCATCCCTAGTTGAAACACAGCTTAAGGGATTTAACTTGGATTTTGGTCAAGTTAACAAATTGAGGAAAGTTTTTCATAGTTTTGGTCCTAAACGGGTAAGATATACCCACGTATATCAATGTAAGTTTATCCATGTAGTGGAACTGTGAAGGACTCCACTCTGAATCATTACTGTATTAAAGTCTATTGCTCAACCCTCTTGTCTCCTGTAGACCATGATTGCTTGGCTAAATGCTAAACCCTGACAGGCCATTTTTCAAACATGCTGCTGTATTTAAAGTGCAAGAACATTCATATGTTTGCATGTTTAGACTGAAAACAAGCCCTCAAGCCATTCCATACTGAAAGTGCAGGGTCAGGGTTGGTTTTTATTTTCTGATGTACACTAGGGCTAGACTAAACATGCACAGAAGACAACAGCACAAGCTTGTAAGGACAGACTGTTCATTAAGTTTGTAACTGGTTCACTTAACAAATCAGGTGCTGATGTGGTGCTACGTATATTGTATAGTCAAAATTATTAAAATGGTAATATTACAATTAATTCTATTTCATTTATTTATATTATATTTTTAGAATCAGAATTTATGCAGGGTTATGCCATGGATTGTAGACAATGTGTATGAGAAAAAAGAGGTTTCAGTTTGATTTAGAATTCAAGGAGGGGGACTAGGTGTCAAAATATTACATTTCCAAGCACAGAAAGACTCAAAAACTTTTCTGAATAACAAAGACAAAGAACAGCAAGATCTCTCTCTCTCTCTCTCTCTCTCTCTCTCTCTCTCTCTCTCTCTCTCTCTCTGTCTCACTCACTCACTCACTCACTCACACTCTCTCTCACACACACACACACACACACACACACACACACACACACACACACACACACACACAGAGATGCATGTCCAAGTTACCTATGATAGTCTGGGTTGTGTTTTTGTAAAGCCAGACCTGTGGGACTTCATAATATTGGATGCTCTGTGACAAGAAGAAAGCAAGGAAAAGTGCATAAGATTCAGCTAGTGTTTGTTGGAGGGGGATGCAAAATCTAGCTTACAAAAATTGCAATAAATTGTACTCGTGTTCAGCTGTGAGATGTCAGAAGCTGATGCTAAAATTGGCACGTTTGCCTATGGTGATATATCTTGTGTTTTGTGTCATATGTATGCAGAAAAATAGCAAATTCTAAGGGATTCACAAATGCCCAAATGCTGCTGCAGTTGTACATCACTTATTAACTCATAAATTTAATAGAATTAAATACATTTAATAATAACTGCAGTGGAATACATGCTGTATTTTTGATGAAATCTGACTGGACTGAACTGGACTGGACACTGACATCAATGCTCAGCTAAAATAGTCAAAAGACTGAGCCTAACCCACCCTCCTGGCTTCTATGGACTTTTTTGCTTTTCTTCAGGCTCCTGGAACAATGGTACCATTGTTTCATAGACTACAAGGTATGTTTGAGATGGATCCCCTTGAGGGCTTTGCCACACACGAACATTAAATCACTCCCAACAGGCCCAGTCAATCTGCAGTCTGGCAGCAGGAGATGTGGGGATATTTGGGATTTAAATTTTAGAGAATAGCATAATAGCAGGATTTGTGCTCAGTCCTTTATACATCCATTTTGAATAGACAATATAATACAATCAGTTATTCCCAAACAAAACTTTATAAAGAATGGAGACAGCTGTGGTTTTTGATAAACATTAGAGGACTTTGTACCAGATCTATATTCTAAATCCTGACTGGTACATTTAACTAACCGTAACTACAAATCTGGGGGAAATCTGAAATCTGAAAGTGGTTTACTGGTTTACTTTGTGACCTGGACCTTTATAGTGGAGTGTCTAATGAACTGAGAGTCCAGCTAGTCAATAATAAAACCAAATCACATAACAGCACCAGATCAATCTTTTTTTTTAATCAAAAGGGTTTTGCTATATAGAGTCAAAATCATGTTACATGATACATAGGAGAGCAAGAGATTCTGTGAGAACATGTTTGTTGGTATTTTTCCTCTGGAAAGTTGGGCAAAACACAAATAATAAATGTAAATTCCCTCAAAAAGTTTAATGCACTAAATGTAGGAGACAGAACTAATGTCACCATATTGTCATAAGACACCTTCGTCCCTGTCTTTCATTGAAAAAATACAATTTATTTAACTTTAATATTTATCTTAGTACATCACATTGAATTGAGCATACAAATGAATTTGAGCCAGAATTTATTTCGTGAAATTAATGGATACTTTTCTTTGGCAAGTGGAGTGTGTTCCTCTGTCAGGAATGGTACAGTATATAAAATGGATCAAAAACCACATTGTCTGGGGTTTATCGTTAATATTGCCTTTAGAATATCAGCCTTCCATTGTTAAAGTTAATGCTAGTTTAAGGTTTTTGATATTTTTGCCTTTTAGTGATTCAATCATTTGCTCATTGTAATTGTATTAAAATGAACTCATCACATTCTGGCAAAAGCTTTTCTGATATGAGGTCTACAGTGATAAGCACTAATTTCGCAAGAATTACTTTTGCAGATTCTACATATCTGACCAACTACTCTCTTTGAAAAGAGAGCTTTAACTGAAGCATAAAACAGGCAGAAGCCTTAATACTGGATACAAACGTATGATGTTTGCTTCACTGTTCTCAATTAATGTATTTGCTTCATTGTTCTAATGAACAATGGTATTGTATATCTTGGTATTGTATATTGTTATAAGTGGCTAGCCAAAAATATTGGTATGAGCTATCACTGATTTCCATTGCTCCATGTGAAAACCAACGGAACTTGGTTCTAACTGTAAGTGGGAGCTGCTCAAGCTCAAGAAAGCTGCTGGGGCATTAATATGCTTTTGTAAAGCTGCTTGGGTATTAGGTAGCACCTACAGTGACTTTGCTCAGTATGCCCTGTGGTTCTGCTAAGAAATCCAGGATAAAACTGACTTTTTACCGCCGTGATTTTAGTGGGCCAAGAAACGTTTTACTAGGGCACTTGCCTTACTAAAGTGGGTCTGATAGTGCCCATGGTCTACATCTCATTATGTTGCTTATTTCTAACTGCCATCAATCTTTTATCTCATCTTCTTATTGCACTCTCTCTTTGAATGGTGTGGAACAGAGGTTGGTGAACTGGGAGTGGAAAGATCAGCTGTTTAATACTATAAACATTCACTCTCCTGCTGGGAATGTGTCAAAGTCCATGGAGGAGATTTAATCATACATGACAAAGTGCTTTGTAGATTCTTCAACCTGAGGGAAACTTGGCTGTGCTTAGTCTCTCTGGCATTGCTATCCCTGTGTTGTTAGATGAGGTGTGCAGTGCAGATGTGTCTCTGCCCCAGTGGGCCTGAAAGATTAGCAGCCATAGCTAAAGATATGTGATGTACCACCACTGCATTGTCCTATTTAATGAAGTAGTTAAAACAAAGAGTTTTCAAAGAGAAACATCTTAAAATTGTATTTCAAATAGACCAGTGTAGAATATGCATGCATGAACATAGTCTTCTATAAATGAAATTTGTATTTTGGTTCAATTTAGACAATAGTTTGAATAGTTATTACAGAAATCCATACCTTTGAGGGTTAGCTAAAGGGCAATGAACACTTTTTTTTGCTGACATTGAGTTGAATCTTCAGGAGAGGAACAGCCCATGTCAGTGTGGCATTAATCAACATATATTACTAGAAGCCATGCTGTGGGCTATTTAAGCATCGGGATTTTCTGCTAGAATCATCACACTTTTGTAGAGGGCTGCCATTACTAGAACAAGAGAACCTTGTTTGTGGTGTGAATTAGTTAAACTCTCTTTAAAGAAAGAATGTCTTGAAAGTCCCAAACGTTCAAGAGGGGTTAATGGTGCCAAATGTCCAGCTGTATGGTTCTCTGGGACCAGAGAATGTGAACACATTTGTGAGAAGACAAATGGAGATAAACAGAAAAATGATATTAAATGTGTAACAAGTTTCAGAGATACAGACACATTAAAAAGCATACACAAAAGTAGTACAGTGAGAAAGTGAAATTATGTGAGCTTGGATATACAAGCAAATGTTTAGTGTAGTGTATTGAACCTCATTGACTTGAGTTTAGGAGATATTTGTCTTCTCAACCTTTGTTAGGGTTGGCTTATCTTCTTTCTTTACAGTTTTGGCGATGCAGTTATTTAATCAGTTCTTTGTAAGTATTTGCCATTTTAAATGCCCCTTCTATTGCTATTACTGCTGTTATTCTTTCACCATCATGATGGCGTGTACTGTGCTTCGGAGAGTCCCATTCTGGGCGACAAAGCCAGAGTGCACAGTACAGGCCAGTGTAGCACACATTAATATATGAATAAATACATTGCTCACCAAACTTAGGGGTTATTTCAAAATGAACATGAAGGGATTCAAAAATAAGCATTTGGTTTTATTTCTTATACAAGGTCATCAGAAAAGCAAATAAAAAGCAAATGAGGTGCACACTCAAATATTGTGATAGAGCAGGACGTGACATATTCATGCCACACATCGACTGTTATGTAGGGTTTATGGTCACCCAAGACTGCCAAATAATGCTGAATTTACTAATAATCATATGACACTAACTGCCTTCCTTGACTCTGCAATTGGGTCTGCCATAAGCACCCCATTGTGACAACAAATGCATTAACATTAAAAAGAACCCAGAGACCATTTTCCTTTTACAGGCTCTGTTAACCAGAGTGAAATGTGGATGGTATCTATCATCTGTGATTATGCTCTGTCTCTAATGTGTCCAAAGGACAGGACACAGTGTTGTCACATTAGTATAAGAATCCAGGATTACTCCTCAGGGCTGTGTTACTCCTAATTCCCCTAGATAATGTGTTCCTGCATTGTGAAAGGTCATCTTAAAGTACTGGAATGCTAGTGCTGGATTCACATACTTCATACTTCAGTAAGTTTGCAGAAGTTGAGAATGAGCAATCAACTCTAAACTATAGGACACAAGGTTAATGTGTTCTTGATTTGTAGCTAGCACTTGTCTGTTTGACAAAGAGCCTTAGACAGATGCCACTGATGGCAAAACAGATCTTACATCCAGGTTGGTACCGGGGAGCTGGACACCTGTGCTAGTCAGCTTGGGTTTTCTGATGATTAACCGCCTGCTGGCAGCAGACATGAGCGGTTTGCCAAATCTCACTGTGTCAGAACAAAGCCAGTATGTTAGAGGGTTTCCCTGATCCACAGAAACAGAAGTGGTTGATATCCCAGTGTATGCTGAAAGGGGATAGGGGATGATTTATTCATTTTGAGTGTATTCAGCTCAAGGCAAGAACATGCTCCATTCGGTGAGAGTAGCACTGACTGCATATAGTTTGTGCCATTTAACTTGTACTGTAGTGTGGCTGAAACATAGATGGGGTCAGGTCATTTGAGAAGCCTGCTAAGTGCAGTCCATGATTTCGCAATTGATAAAACTGATGGAGTGATAGATTAATGAGAATTAAGCTGGTAATATTGCTTGTTGATCAAAATCCATTTTTTAAAACCTAGACTACTGTATATGAGGAAAAATTGTTAAAGTAAAAATATAGCCCTATACCTTTTTATTTTAATAAATTATAAATTTGTAGGTCTGATTTGCTGAAGGTCTTTTTGGTGGATGTGAATATTTAGGTGTTTCTATTTAGTACAACAATTCCTTTTTGAATGCGAACGGCTTGTGGACGACTTGTGTTTTCAGCCTTCGAAGGCCCACAGAAATGTACTCTCAGCCACGTCTTCCATAGTGATGATCATTCTTCGGTCCACTTGAATGTCCAACATACTAATGGTCTGAAATAAACATGGGTAATGTGTTTCTTCACACTCATGAACTGGCTATGAGTAATGTAAATCTCTAAAAATGTAAATATCTGTTTTTGAGATGAGGTTCTGGAATACTGTATGCATGGTGGAAGTTTGCTTCCCAACTCTTCTCACATATCGCTTATAGGCTGTTGCAGAATGCTTTTAGCCCCAATCTTACAAGGACTGTGCTGGTGCAGTGTTTAAGGTATACTATGACCTAAAAGGTCCAGGAAACAAGTCCCACCACTGCCACTGGTGTGCCCTTGCGCAAGGCTTTTAACAACAAGGCACTTTACAACAATTTCTTGGGTTTTATATTGTATCAGCTGTATCAATCTGGAAAATAACTCCTGCTAAATTGAAAAAAAAAAAATTAATGGACATTGCACTCTGGCCCAAAAGCTAGGATGGGTAAAGAATATAATAGTTAGGAAAACGTATGCATGTCAGTCCTTATATTGTGTCGAACCAGCTGTGATTTGAAAGTTCAAAGCTATTTCAATACAGTTTGTATCAATTTTTGTAAGCAGTATAGTTTACCATTACCCTTGAGTGAAAATCTAGTAACTCTAGAGTTAATAAGAACATCTCCAAAATATTCTGCATGGAATCTATTGACAGAGGTGGCACGGAATTGTGTGGCTGTTTTGTTAACGGCTGCCTTTGAGGAAAGAGTAGACTTTCTGATGGAAATTTTAGAATTTTTTTCCTCAAAAGATCCAGATTAAAATAAAGGTTCACAGTTGACACATAGTGTGCGTGACAGTTGTATTTGTTTAGCTACCTGTAGACTGCTGGCACATGCTCAGAGGCAATTGTATATTTTTTTTGTCATGTTGTTTTATCAACAGACCAAGGTCTGTTGGTCTCTTAAAGGTACAAGAACTAGACTGGTATAATTTATTGTAGCTAGAATAAAGTCAGAATTATTTATGTAGCCCTTTAGCCTCTTTACAATATCCTTGTATCTTCTATTATCTAAGCCCATCCCCAAATTGATCAGGCATTCGTTGCCTGCCCCACCAGAACAAAGACAATACAGTGAACTTCAGATAAGACGTGTTGTAGGAGATCTGTCAAAGTAACTGTACTACCAATTCATGGTACTAACTCATTAAACATGGCAAAACCCATATAGCGATGAGGTCAAAAAGGTAAATACAACCTATAATAGCTGTTAACAATACCAGGCTTCACAGCAATAGTCTGTGGACCATCTTGTCCCTATAATTTTGTGTTCCATATTTAAAAGATATGCAATTAGGTCATTTGATCTCACTAAAGTGTCCCAGTGTGAGCCCAGAGTTAGTTAGTCTCCAGACCCACTGTGAGCAGCTCATAACTTGTAAAGAATCTAATTCATATTTAAACCTTTAAATGTATTATTTCAACTTTATCATTCACTATATCCATTGCAATCAACTGAAATATAATTTACACATTTTATTGAACAAAATAACTGTGCTCACTAAACAAGGGATTCTCTAATAAGCATTTAAACAGTAGTAATTAAATATGAGCTGAAAGTTTATCATTAGGGCTTTGGAGTAATGGCTGTAAAAATGGGGATCTGCAGTCATGTTGTATGGTCAATTACATGATCTAACACTTACACTCATATTTACCAGCTATTAATATGGAACAGGGGTACTCTGGCAAACCTCCATTGCTAATTGTCATTTATCGGCTCCTTTGTTAGAGCTACACAGGAAATGCTGAAACACAAAACTGTTTGATTGTGAATTTCACACTTGACTGTGCGTTCACATTTGCCTGCTATCTCTAAAAGTGACTGCCAAATGGATGTTTACTAGAACGAACTGGGTGCGCCATGCTTGTCTGTGCTTGAGTTGTTTGCTTGTCTATTTCTTATTAGGTCTTGTTCTTAAAAACAGTTTTGAGAAATTTTATTTGAAAGCAGACTTTTAACACAATACATTTATGGAAATATATATAACAGCTAAGTAATAAATCAAAAGTCTAAAATGTAAGTAATTTTATTAGTGGTGTTCCAATCGATCACCACCGATCATTATTAGCTGATTTCTGTGACAATGCATGTGCCTTTCATTGCCAATCAACTGTAAAAAAAATCAACTGTACTTTGCAGTCCACAGAGATCCTGTGTGTATTGCTGTGTTCCCACATCCTTTCCTTTACACTGTGCAGGCGCATGGCGGCAAATCATACACAAACATGTCTGCTGTGTGGAACTTTGGCATGGTCTGCTAGAGTGATGTAAAGCTTGCATCCTGCAACAAATGCAACAAAAAATACCTTGCAGGGAAAGCACATTAAAATGCTTTAAAACAACTAATTTCATACGACATTTAAAGAACAAACACTTGGTGGAGTATGGTGAGTTTTCAAAGCTCATTGCAGAGAATAAAAAGAAGGCACCCAGGGAAGCAACAGAAGCAAATAACCCGAAATATAAATGAATTCATTCAGTTAGATGACAAGCCTTTTTCAGTGGTAGAAGAATAGTTGTGCCTGCAAGTATTTTGTATTTTTACTCTCAGTAAAAAAGTCAGTAAAATATAATTAAATAATAAGTAACTAAACCAAATAACTAAATGATGGGACTGCAGTAGCCTAGCGGTTAGGGTACTGGTCTCTGAACCTAATGGTCCAGAGTTCAAATCCCACCTCTGAAAAGCTGCCACAGTTGGGTCCTTAAGCAATGCCCTTAGCTACACCATTTCTGAAAGACTGTATCAGTTGCAAGTCACTCTGGATATAGACGTCTGCTAAAGGGCATAAATGTAAATAGAAAAATGTACAGAAAGTCAATGTGATCGGTATTTGTGATCAGCAGTAACCGGAATTGGCAGCATAAATATAATATAAGCATCCCTACTTTTTATACCTACTGCCTAAGGAACGCATGAAAGAAAGCACTATATCATTGGCTTCGTTGCCATGGCTGACACAAAGCAAAGCCCTCTTTAGGTTATAAAAACAGACCTGTTGTAAGTGCTGTTCTGAAGCAGCCATTCAGCCACCCCATCACCTCCACCTCCAGCCCGTCACACACCGCTAACAGAACAGGGGGAGTTTATCACAGCCTAATATATAACATGACGAGGTGTCATGAAGTAATTTTCCCTGACACTCCAGGGTTTAACTCAGTGTTTTGATGGCAGACTCCCGACGTGCTCCTTTATCACCCGGCTAGCCCAACTGGCGTCTCATTGTATGAGAGCTGACATGGGCCCCATCTGATGTGCATTGTAATGGAGGAGTGTAATTTGTCCGCAGATCGGAGGCTGTCCAGGCATCCCTTGCTTGCCTTCGCTTGTTCGTCCCAAGCGTGGCGAAGCATCCCACCTCATCCATCACTGCTGGTGATTAAAAAGCCCTGCTGCTTCTTTGTTGAGGAATTGAAAACTTAAAATCTAGACAGGACGACATGGGGGAGCTGCCTTGGCACTTTTTAGGACAAATTGTGTGTTTAGTTGTCTTTGTCTTACCTGTTCAACATGAGTTTTTATTTTTACTTGACTTCTTACTTATTCTTACTTGCTAAAAGATCATTACCAACATGAAAGATATGTACTGCTGTGAAAGATTCACTTTCAGAGTGTTATCACATCAACATGGTGATAACACAAATGGTATTTGTGTGGTTCACAGTTCATACTAGAGTTATAATATTATTATAGTATTCATTTTATTATTAATAATATTATTATAGTGGAAAAACTTACAGAATTTCAAATTTCAACCAATTTTTTTTTGTAAACTTAAATCATGTGTTGAAACTAAATGATGTTGCAGTTCACACAAACTGTGCTTTCAAATCTAACATAAATCAGTTGAATGTTTGAACAATTTGAGCCAGGACTACAGTTGGCAAACAATTAAAATGCCAACTATTGCGCAAAATAAATATGGAAAAGAAATTAAATTAAATTAAATTAAAGTAATTTTATTTATATTATTTACATACATTATTTACATAAATGTATTTATTTACATTTATATTACAATGTAACATTGTCTCAATCAATCATCAATCAATCAATCAATCAGTGTGTATTATCCAATCCAGTATCTATTATCCAATACTGATGCCTTGTGCAGCATGAGAACTCCAGCAGCACTAACTATAGCAGCGTAACTAAAGGGAGGGAACCAGAATTTAACACAGCCAAGAGGCAGTTATAGTCTAAATCTAACTAAAAGCCTGAGTAAATAAGAATGTCTTTAGCCTAGACTTAAACATTTGGAGAGTGTC
>JAUZST010073800.1:0-21440 GCA_034779995.1 Parotocinclus haroldoi
ACAAACCAACATGTGACCAAAAGTATTGAGACACAAACCAACATGTGACCAAAAGTATTGAGACACAAACCAACATGCTTTTACCATTGCTAACCATTGGGTTATCCAATGTAATGGTGGCTTTAGACTTTTGCACAGTAGTGTGTATAAGGCTGATCTTTCCTGTATTCTGTTGGAATGGTTCTCGTTGTTTGCACACCTGGCTCACAGTTCCACTGTTGTAACTGTTGACTCTCTGTGTCTCTCTGTAGCTCTCGTCTTTGGCCCAGGCTAAAAGTATTCTCCACCAGGTTACTGCTTCATTGGCTGTAGCCGAACAAGCACTGTGCTTTGAACACAGGTAACAGAAAACACACTACGTGGCGCTGTATATCCAAAATGTTTAAAATGGCTATTAGGGCTGTTACGGTAGCTTGTGACCCCAAAAGGTGCATAGTAGAGTTGGAATGACGCGTTCTGAACGCGTTCGTTTTGAACACCAGAGGGCGCAATCATACGTCGTGCTCCCATGCGCATGTCTTCCGTTCTCAGCGGGCTTGTTTGATTTCCTTTGATTGTCAGTTAAAGACCGCACTTAGTTCTTTAAAGTTGGGGAAATTGTTACAGTAGTACATAATGGTGCAGTAGCTTTATTTAAAACTCCTCCTTTCTCCTTTTCATTTCTATTGCAGGGGACTAAATATTCTTTCTGTTTACATTTATATGGAAATGATTATCATTCTGTAATGGTGCCACAGACCAACACGTGACCAAAAGTATTAGGACACACATGCTTCTCGTGAAGGATTTTAGAGCTGATAAATCTTTTTAACGACACGACACTATTTGATTTTGGACTTTTTCTGCAGGGACCTGCACTGGGGAAATATCCTGGTGAAGCAGACCAAAGAGAAGCAGAACGATTTTATTTTGAACGGCACTGTGCGCTCAGTAGAAACACGAGGAGTTCACGTCAACATCATAGACTACTCGCTGTCACGCCTGGAGATCGGTGAGGCTTTCCTTCAAAAACGCTTTTCTGCAAACTCTCCTCTTTTACTCCCCTTTTTAATTAGCGTTTTTGCTCCAAACGATGCATCGAACATCCGGCAAATCAGTCTCTCCTTTATCCCTGCCTCCGTTTATAGATGGACTAACGGTGTCGTGTGACATATCGAATGATGAGGAGCTGTTCATGGGCCAGGGGGATTACCAGTTTGAAATCTATCGTCTGATGAAGAAAGAGAACAAGTAAGCGTCGCTCCTTCTCATTCAGGGGAACAAAGATCAGTAGTCGTGGCAAAACAGGTTTATTTTTCTTTTGCTGCTTTAAAAATCTTTGCGATTTGCTTTTTTTTTTATAAAAAAAAAAGAGCAAACCCAGATAAGTGCTTGATATTCAGTTCTGTTTTAGGCCCATATGTAGATGATTACACTTGCCACCAGAGGGCGTAAAAGTGCTCAAACAATAAACCTCAGGTGTCAGGTGATATTCTAATGGGTGGCTACATAATTTTGGGCGTCTCTTGAGTAACTGATTGGTTTTTATTTTATTTTGCCTCTTGCCTTTCAGTAACTGCTGGGAGGAGTACCGCCCTCACTCCAATGTCCTGTGGCTCCACTATCTGGCAGATAAACTTTTGACCATGAGGTACAAGACCAAAGCACAGAGCGGCCGCCTGAAGGCCCTACAGAGCCACCTGAAATCGTTCCACTCTGAGATCCTTGGTTACGAGTCGGCCACGGACGCTCTCTTACACTGCAGTCTGTTTCTGTCCTGATGCTCTTATTTGTCTTTTGCTTTCTTCCTTTTTCTTTTTTGTTTCCTTGTCATAAAGGCCGGTCACGGATGTTTTTTTTTTTTTTTTTAAAGATGTCCTCGTTTGTAAAAAGGTATATAAAGAGCTAATAAAGAGGATCCGAGCGGCGTCAGCTTCAAGAAAGACAACGTTTGACGAAAAAACGCATTGCTCCTGAATTGTTGCCTTTCTTTCCAGTCCACATGCAGAACTGTGCAAAAGTCTTAGGCCGCCTTTCGATAATAACCATACATACCATAATGTTAATGATCAGACCCAGAGATTTCAAACTTGGATTCGTCACTAGATCCTCTTTTTCACTGAAAAGGTTAGTAGTCAGAGCCAACCGAAAGGAAAACAGGAACTGAATCCTTCAGAACACAGGCTGCAGTTAGCTAGCAACGATAGCATGCTGAGTTCACCAATAGATTAAGTGTTTTGCCATTTTCAGTCCGTTACTCACTGATACGCTTGCACGACGTTCCATAAATTTACCTTTACAGTATAATTCAATTTTACCCATATTAAATGTCTTTCATTTTAAGTAGCAAGCAAGAGAATTTTATCTGAATAAAGCAAAGTATCACACACCTGGCCAGTCTTCATCAGGCAACTGTAATTACAAGATGAATTTTTAAGACCCTAAAGGCACGGCAAATCCCTGTTTTACTATCGGCTGTTAAGTCAAAGTGAAATTTATTTAAACTTTTGTAACGGAGCATCGTCTCAGAGCAGCTTTATTATATTATTTTATCTTAAAAGGCTCATTCCAAATTAAGCAAGTCTAGGGTGACAGTGGAAAGGAAAAACTCCCTGAATATACTCAAAAAAGGGACCAGACCTTCTTGGGTGGCTTAGATGTTAAATTAATTAATTTCGTTTGAATTAATAGTAAAATTCGGTAAGTAATGGAAATTAAATGAAATAATGTAAACGATTTGAGATATTATGTCCTTGGGGAACATCATCTCCTGATTAAGAGAGTAAATCAGTGAATGCGGTCACATGCACTTAATAATCCCATCTTATTCGGATTTGGGCAGTTATCTGAGTTTAAGTGGTTTTATACACAGCCCGTTCCGATCTAGAAATCGGATTAAGTGTCACGATAAAGAGAGAAACACTTTGGTCACGTTATCCGCAAATAAAATACCCCCGCTCCTATTTTAGCAGTATTACGGTAGAGCGTCGAGAACGCGTTTTTTGTTCGTTGCGTTCAAAGCTAATATGTCTTTATAGTAAAGTAGGAATGAAAATATGTTGCCAGTTGGCAAAGTGAGTATATTATACGTCTCTAAAAGTGTTAACAATATTTTAAAGATGTTTTTTAGTAACCGAAGTCTTCTAGGGTTAATAAGTTATATATTCATTCATGTTGAACACATGAATGCTAAAGTAGGAGCTAGCGTAGTTTGTGTAGCTTGACCAGTGGTTCACTGATCTCTTTCTCAGTCTTGCTCATATCTAGGTCTGTTTGCTGTTGAGACAATTACTTTTTCTTCTTTTGGACTCAACTTGAGTTCTGGTGAACAAGAGCTGTTCTTTTGTAGAGACAAGAAAGCTACGAAAATCTTACAGCTGAATAGGTTTTATTGTGAAGGAAACAATTTGGCTGTACATGTAAATCAGAAGGGTTTAGAGTCAAGTCTCTGCTCATCCATCTCCACAGAAAAAAGCACTTGGGGTGAGGAGTATGCAGGTTACATGCATGCATTTATAAGGTCCTGCTGGTGTGAGATCGACCAGTTCTGATCAAATTGTGTCCAGAAACTGTGAACCCCAAATCAAAAAAGAGGTTGGGACAGTTTGAGAAATGCAAAATTGGAAAAAAAATAAAATATGCGCTGCTTCTAACATTCACCTTGACTCTTATCTCAAGAACAGTCGTTCATCAGTGTCTGATAGAACCACATGATCAAGAGATGATCAAACCTTATATGAACCAGGTTCAGAATCGGCGTTGACCTCTCTGGATTTGGAGGCACCTAGGATGGACCATCACCCGGTGGAAACGTGGTCTGCGCTCAGACCAATCAGTATTCCAGGCACACTGACAAAAAGGACCCTCCAGATTGTTAATAGGAACAAGTCGGGGTCGGGTCAGTACCCTTGGTAAAGCTTACACAAGAGTTTTCCCGTCTGTGACGGCAGCAATAATGCAGATTAGCACACTGAGAGTTTAAAGCAACATCCACCGGCTTTCAAGACGTCCATTTCTATCAGCGGGCCAATGCAAAACCACATGCTGCCCCCATTACAAAGGCATGGCTGCCGCTTCGTTTTGTCAGGTTCAATTCCATTTTTAAGATTTGCATTTTTCACTCTGCCCCAGCGTTCAGCGTCTCGTTTGCCGTCGTGTTTTTGGCATGTGATGCGCCCACGTGGTGTAGGCAGTAGCTTCGTACATTCACGTCACGGCTCTCGCCAAGATCGGTACAGAAATGGTTCCCTCAACATAAAACCATGCTTGTGCTACGTTCAATGGCCAGGAAAAGCCGAGAGCCTTTTTCGGCATCACCTAACAATGTATGGACATGAACCAAGGACTCTGAGGTAGCTGGAGATGTTTTGCATAGTAGAGATTAAATCTGTAATGCCGTTTCTTCAAATGCCAATAAACGTGTACAAGCTTTCTTTTACAGAGCAAGGCGTTCATTTCGGCTATGATGCGTTCAGGTTTAAAAACCAGTCGACCACATGTGCTTGGCATGGTTTTAGGTGTTCAGAAACATCCTTTGGTGATATAGAGATAAGTGTGATGATGGATGCCTGGTCGGGTTACTGTCATCCAGATAACATGAGCGCTGCTTGGAAATAAAACGACATGGGGAGTAGTCCTGGAGAACCTGCCTGATTTGTTCCTAATCCAATATTCACAGAACATGCAACAGTCTGAGATTTAATAGAAGGCCCAGGGCCACCTGTACCTTCACCTTTTACATCTCGGTGAACGGAGGAACCGGTGCAGAGCTTTGGATATCTACCACCAGCAAATCAGAAACGATTGGGACGGTGTGGGAGAAGCAGTGGACTTTTATGCCTTTGCAGACTGTATGAACCAAAGATATTTCACCATCTGTCTGAACAACTCGAGTTCATTTGTTATAGATCATATCACAAATGTCCGTTCCTGCATTTCAGCCCTGCGACGCATTCCAAAAAGGGTTGGGACGAGGCAGTTTGGAGCTAGGAACGAGGTAAAAAAAAAACAACAACGATGCCATTTCTTTATGTATACAGCATTCACCTGATCCAGAGCGACTTCTTAGCAGGAAAAACCTCGTGTACGAATAAGCGATAGAGCAAGAACACAGTCCAACCAGAACCTCGTTGGTAAAATGAAACAAAACGAACATGCAATGTGTGTGTGTGTGTGTGTGTGTGTGTGTGTGTGTTGCATTTTCAGTCATCACTGATGGAAAAGAAAAAGAGCAAAAGCAAGAACCTCAACCATTTGGACATCCAATGGAAGAGCAACTTTTGAGGGTTTAGAATCTGATCCGGGCGGCTCCAGGGAGCCAGGGAAGGGAAGGCAGCAGTGGGGTGACACGAGAAAACCAGACCTCTGCACCAGAGCTGCTGCATTCTGGGAAAAGCAGCCATAAGAGTCTCTGATATTACGAGAGACTGGGTGACTTTCCTAGAGAAAAAAGCCCCGAAGGATTGAATTCTTCTGACGTTCAAAAGGATGCCTTCCAAAAGAAAGATCTGGAATACTGATTGGTCTGAGCTCAGTACTCGTTTCCACTGTGTCACGGTCCATCCTGGATCCCCGAAACCCCGGAAAAGTCGGTGCTTCTTCTGGACCTGGTTAATTTTTTTTTTTTTTACCCATTTCAATCAATTTCTGGACATCTTCAGCCCGTGTTTGCTCCTCAAACCATTCTGTACTTTTGTAACAAACCTAATTTGCTCCTACCCCTCTTTTTAACGTGTTGCAGGTTTGAAATGCAAGGATGTGAAAGTTTATTACCAAAGGTTCATACCGTCTGCCTTTAATTCGTTTAGTATTTTCCTTTTCCGACTGGTTCCTGATTTGGACCTGAACAGGACTGAAGCTCCTTTGCTTTCGAATTGTTTGCGTATTAATGGCTGGTTACCGGGAGGAAAGGGTAACGCTCCTATTTACAGGTTTTCGAAACAAGGTCCATTTTCTCTGCTTCGTGTAACAGCTGAAATACGACGTCGGTCCATTTGAGACGTTCTGCCCTTGGTGCTGTTTTAAAGAAACGGGTTGGTTGTTTTTAAATTATTTTACCACCACAGCTAAGAAAAGCCCAGTTTCATTGCTTAAAAACCTATACAAGAAAACGTTTTTTTTTTTTTTGTTTGTTTGTTTTTTTTTACTTATTTACATAACGAAAAACACAAACGAAAAAGGAATGTAAAAAGGGAGTGCAAGGTTACACCCCTAATAAAGAGCAGACCGGTAACCCCATAACTAATGTAGTAAATTAGTAAATAATCATTTAGGAATACAATGGTGCACAATGTTTATGGCTTTATATTTCAATTATGTCATGTCTTTATTGATGATGATGATGATGATGATTATTATTGATAGTACAGTCCTTTGTTTTATTCATGCTTTTAATTATTAATTACTTATAAATATAGGTGTTAAAAACAATCATGTTGGGGTTACGGAGTAATTTTATTTACATGACTCGACCTTCTGGAACAAATTCACTGGAATTGTGAGGTGGGCTTTTAGAGCCACTGTCAATTCCAAAATACTGAAGCAGCTGCAAAGACAAAACTATGTGTTAGCGCCCTGGAGCCGCTATTTCAAAGTTAAATCAATTTAGATTTCCTGTGTAATCAAATAAAAACCATTTCCTAATCAAACTGATCAGAGTGTTTTCTAAAATTACATTTTCAAACTGGATCAAGACGATCCCGATAAAACGGGATTAAAGATTTCTTAATCCGGATTGTTGTGTTTTTAACGCCTCTCTAGGTGGCCACCTGCTGGACAAAAGATGTTACAACATGTTCTCGTAAATGGTAAAATATAATTAAAGAAACTCTTTATAATAGCTGTATTAATTACAGAACCAATAAGAGCAAAGAAACACACACACACACACACACACACACCTGAAAAGCTAAAGTTAACCTGGCACAAGGTGACTAAATTACCCATTTCCCTTCTTAAAAACAAGCTGGGATTGGTCATTCTGATAAAGACTAACGTGCACATGTAACTGTAATTATTTTCCTTTCTTTTTTCTACCATGTACTTTCAGAAATAAAAAAAAAGTGAATTTAACTTTACTACACGTTACCGAACTGTTTCTCACTTTGGAAAATGCTTATGAAACATGACCACCTTTATTTGTTGTTACGTTCGTGTTATTCGGTCTTGAAATAGTAACAGAATAATAAAGTTTTTTAGATTAGATTAAATTAGGTTAATGTACTATTTGATCATGAATGTATTCAGAATTTCAACACTACATTTAAAACACCATTGTTTAAACATGGAAGATTCACCTGTGGTTTTATAAGTACCTATTTTAGTTTCTTTGTTTGTTTTTTTTTTTGGTTTTTTTAAAAACCCGGTGGAAGCATTTAATCCTGGATAAAGCGTCAGGATTCAAAGCCCATTGTTCTAGTTTAATAAAACGAAACGACTTTAATCCTGTTGTAAAACCGGCCCCTGCTGATGGATTGTTTTGCCGGCAGTTCCAGTAAGATTTTGGCGGTACTGTACGGCCCATGATGCGATTTTAGAGGATAGCCTTTTTGGAAACTGTTCCACAAAGCAGAAAAAAATAGAATTTGACTCTCCTGGCAGGATTGAACTGCTTTTCTTTTACTCCCATAAGTAAGTTAATATGCACATGAGGTTGACGCCTTGTGTAGCGCTTCATGTTCTCATGCTTGAACGTCCACCCGTTAAGGCCTCGTCAGCCCTATTAAGAGATCTGAAGTGTTTTTAGCCTTTCCCCTGGGGGGAGGGGGGGTGTACGTACACACCCGGCGGGTACCTGTAAGTCACATGCTCTATACCTTTAGTTAGAAATCAGAAGGAAAAGTATTTGGTGAACCATTCCTGTCGGTGGGGGTCCTGGCCGTCTGGTCCTGTTTCAATCACTCTCTGTTCAGACGGAGTCCTAGAGCACGGACAGACATGTTCCTATCAGTTACTTTCACTTTTATTTCACTGCAGACAGGATGAACTTGAGATCTTTCATGTTATTAATGAACCTCCATTCCTGGGCCACGTTTACCACTTTGTGTTGTCGCCAAGGATACCGAGCTATGAAGCTTTTCAGGTTTTTGTGTCGCTGAGGGGGTTGCATGTGGTTTTGCATTGCCCTGTTGAAAAATGCAACTAGGAAATGTCTTAATGTACTTTTTCGCCTTAATTCCGCCATTTACACAGAAGTGTAAACAGCCTTTACCAGAGGGCACTGACCTAACCCCATACGGCCCGTCCTAGACGCCCCAGTGCCCAGAGAGGTCGATGCCACTTGTGGACGTAAAGTTTTAAGCGGTATTTGTGAATGGAACTCTGTATTATAGAGCTTTATAAAGGTTTGATAAAGTCATCCCTTACCCATGTGCTCCTATCAGATATTAACGAATGACTGTTCTTGGTCTCGTGCCGTCTGAGGGATCAGAGATCACCCCTCTTCAGCTCAGCTTAAGAAATTCCTCCAAGTCCTTGAATCGTTTATATTATGTGCTGCCGTGGGAGAAAGGTCGCATGTGCTCAGCTCGATCCAGGTTTGATCCTGACCTTAGACTTTGCCTGTATAGAGTTTTTGTCCTCTCATGTCCTATGTGGGTTTACTCTGGGTGCTCCGGTTTCCTCCCACAATCCAAAGGCATGCATGAGGTTAATTGGTTACGCTAAATTGGCTTGAAATGAACTAAAACCTGAAAGATCTAGGGTTCATCCTGCCGCAGGGCTACAGGGTTAAATGGCGCCTTGAATTTGACACGAGGAAACTACGGTGTGACGGCGGAGTCACAAAGCACCAGTGATCTGACAACGTGCCCGGCACACAAGCGACCCGCTTGCTGTGCTGTTTCAGTGAAATCAAGTCCTCGTATAAAAAGCTGTTTTTCCTGGATTTAACAATACTGTGATGTCAGAGTTTTGCGTACTTTACCTGTTGTGCTTGCTGTTGCTGAGGTGTAACCGGTGTGGGAGGTCAGGACTGCCGGACAGGTGAGTGAGTCTCACAGAAGTCCTGCCTTCGGAGTGTGCCTGTGGCTGCAGGACCGGCCGACTGACAGACTGCAAAGTCTTGGTGGACACGCCCTCCACTGAAAAGAGATTTGGTATGCTGGTCACACATTGTGGGGCATCTTCAACCACCTTCTTCTGAAAAAATAAAGCACATTTGTTTTGCCCGATTGAGTGCAAGTTCCAGTTGCTCATATACAAAGCATATTTGGTGACGGCATCTCTAATGATCCCAGTCAGGGTCTCTGGGCCCCGTCGGATGCGTTAATGGGGATCTGAAATGTCGCCTGAATTTTGGTCAGAAGACAACCCCAATGTGCCGAGTGAGTCAAAAGTCACAGGACACATTCATTCTCATTGCAGACAATCTGAGCCTGAGATATTTCCTATACATTTTATAAACCATCCAGTTCTGACCTGCGACAAATTAAAAAAAAACTCACGGCACCGAGGATGCCAAGCGAGTGTTTGTTTATAAAAGGTTCTTATCCTCCTCAATTTTCTACTGGGGACAGATCAGGACCGGGTGCAGCACGTGGTTTTGCATTGTCTTCTTGAAAAATGCACGGCCGTCCCTGGAAAAGACGACGTCTTGATGGTGGCGTGTGCCACTAAAATCTTAATGTACTTTTCTGCATTAATGCTGCCACCACAGAAGTGGAAATGACCTTTCCCAAGGGTCCTGACCCAACCCCGTACAGTGACAGACTTGCTCCTGATAACACTCTAGATGGCCCTTTGTGTCTTTGGTCCGGACCGCACGTGGTCCATTCCTTCCAAAAAAAGATCTGCAATACTGATAGGTCCATCCTAAATGCCTGAGAGCCCAGAGAAGTCGACAGTGCTTCTGGACATGGTTTGCCTGAGGCTTCTTGTTTTGAACATATTGAAATGAAACATCTTGGGCTAAGTCTGTCTGCAATTTCTTTTTAGAAGAGAAGTGTCAGATTTAAATTGTTTCATCAGAGTCTTTGTTCCCCATTCAGTTTATGGACAGTGTGGGACCTTTATAGGAGTTGTGAGACTTCCTTGTTGTCCTCTGGCGTTGTAGGCTGTCACTGTTCCATCTCTGCTGAGAGGAGGATGCTGGGATAGATGATGCAGGTCTTCCTGGTGGACAAACACAGGTAAACGTTTGAGCAAACGGACATTTCGGCAATGCTCGCTTCAAGGCATATGGATGATGATGTTTGATTAGTGCATATATTTGGGATAGTTCAGGGGGTTTTCTCTCTCAGTTAGGTTTGAAACCCTTTTTTCGCAAAGGCAGTTTGGAGAAAAGGTAACACAAAACGAATAATTCCAGCGTAAGGTGACTTGTCGATGTTCTCGAGACGTTCAGTTTACAAATCCACAAAAGGGTGGCACCCCAGGAAAAAGTTAGGGAACCACTGCAAAAAACACGAACGAAACTGGCTCTTACTAAAAGTGTTTGGCGCTCGAGCTTTTGGAAAGATGCTGGGGCATTATGGGAACTGTAGTGCCTGTAGTTCTGCTCCGTAATCCAGGACATAACTGACTTTTTACCATCGTGATTTTAGTGGGGTATGGCAACATTCCACTGGGAAACGTTCCCTGGTGAAGTTCGGCAGATCTTGGCAGTCCCTGCAGTGGCACCTGGTTTCGTGGGGTGTTGTGGTCGACCCGCTACACTTGTACTTACCACCAGTCTGTTGATGAGTTGGTCCTGTTCGTTAAGCTTGTCTTTCAGTTTGGAAATGGTTTGCAGGTCCTCTAATCTCCGTTTTCCCTTCTCCTCCCTCTCTCTCAGCCTACGAGAGTATACATACCACATTAAAAATACTCCCGCCACTACACCGAAGTGTTACTGATGGTGCAGTAGGTTGAATTCAAATATGTAAAATGATAATATTCGAATATTTTAGCAGATAATCCGTAATTGAATTGTCCTGCAAGCTCCCCGGACAATTACATTTTACAGGAAAGTTTACAGGAAAGTTTACAGGAAATTCCAGTCAGACTTGTGACCAAAAGACTAAACTAAAAAAACAGGGACTGTCATGCGAATGAAAAAAGCAAAAAATTGCTTCTCGAGCTTCTCAAAGAACACGCAGACGTGAACTGCATACCGCGAGCATACGGAGCAGAGTAGAACTTTGCTCACTTCTGCTCGAAAAGTGGCCCTGTGAGTGGTCAGTGGGCAAAAAAAAGACTGGACTGTTCATGACTGGAAACGTGTTCTGGTTGTGACCAGTCCCGGCCGGGTCAAATGGAACGGCAGGTGTTAGGGTTCATGGCAGTATTACACACTATCAGGTACGTTTTGGTGACTAATTTTCTGTCCAGTGAACTTGTGATGGTGTAAATGAAGCATTACTGATGGTGTAGTGGGGTTTACTATGTACTTGGTTTCCAAGGCGATAATGCGGGCTTGTAGTTGCGTTTGGCTGGAGCTCAAGTTGAACATGCTCTGGATCTCCATCATTTGCTCTTTTTTGGTGGCCTCAGATCTTCCATTGGACTCCTCCTCCTCCACCTCGCTGTTCTTTCCATACTCATCCTCTCCTTCCTTCCAGGAGCTAAACAGGCAGAGCACGGAAAGGTTTTAGCTCTTGTGCGTTTCAAAATGAAATATCCCATAATACAATCTCTCCTCATCTTTGTAAGCAGTGTAGTTAACACATCAATGGAAAGACAAGTCATTCGGTTTACGCTGTGGTCCAGCCATCTTCTGTTTAATCCACATGGGGTAGCGGGCCAGACGGTGCCCACCCGGAAACTCTGGGTGCAAGGGCGGGAACGACCCTAGACTGGGCGCCAAATGACGTAAATGGACGTGGCCTAGCGCTATAGCTTAGATACTTTGGGCACAAACTAAAAACGGCACATGAGAACGCTTAGTCCAGTAGAGTGCTGAAGTTTCCAGTACATAGAGTAAAGTATGACCAGTTTAAACGTTTTCAAAGATCTAACCTGCTGCTCGTGTGTTTGTGGTTGATCGGGGTTTCTCTCTCTTTGTTCAGCGTGTTTATTCGTTCCCTCAGCTCCTCGTTCTCTCTCCTCAGCTCCTGCACCTCGCTGCTCCTCTCATCCAGCTGCCTCTCCAATGACTGCACTTTGTTTTGCTGCTTCAGGTCCTTTAGGAGAAGAGAAGAAGTGTGTGTCTTGTATTTTTCAAAGCGTGTCTTGCCTACAGTCGAGCATGGTGGTGGGAACGTCATGGTTTGGGCCTGCATGAGAGCGGCAACTACTGTGAGATATTAAAGCACAACATGGTCCCCTCCCTTCAGGAACTGGGCGTTAGGGCAGTATTCCAACATAATAACCACCCCAAACACACCTCCTAGCCTTCCTAAAGAATCTGAAGGTAAAGGTCAAGCATCTCCAGAGCCAAACCCTTTTGAGCATCTGTGGGGCACTCTCAAACAGAAGGTGGAGGAGCGCAAGGTCTCTAACATCCGCCAGCTCCGTGATGTCGTCATGGAGGAGAAGAAGACTTTTCCAGTGGTAACCTATGAAGCTCTGCTGTACATAACGGTGGCCACACAAAATATCGGCACTTTGGGCCCGATTTGGCCATTTCCACTCCTTTTTGTTGCCCACGGTTACGACATTACTGGCTGACCGTTGTTATTTCGAGGACACGGCAAACACTGTTATACTGTTATAAGTGCTATATCTTCAGAGTTGTACCATTAAAAAGATACAATAACATAATTAGACAAATGTGAGGGGTACATATATAAATATTGGTGTCCACAAACTTCTGGTCATGTAGCGTACTCGGGTTTTGGACGTGTATGAGGAAGGCCAACTCAAAATGCTCATATTTGTTCATGGGACCGGCCCCAATGGTGAACGACTTTACCTGTTGCAGGGCCATCATCTCTGTGTGCGTTTGGAGCTCGTTCTGCAGGTCCAGGATCTGCTGCATGTGCCTCTGTGTCACCTGCCTCACCCACTCGGTGTGCTGCTGCGTGAGCTCTGCTTTCTGTTTCTCTGTGCACATCAGAATCACACAGAGCACATGGACGTTAAGCTAGTCTGACCACCGTTAGGCCCTTTGAACGCTCTGTGGTGGACCGTTTACCCAGCTGGAGTTTGTACTGGGTGTGAAGGTGCTGTCTCTCCGTCTGCAGCTCTTCGTCTGCGAGCGTCTGCAGAGCCTGTAAGGCACGCTGGTGGTTGGCTCTTTCGGCACGGAGCAGCTCCTCCTCTTGCTGATGCACTCCACACTTCTCACACTTCAGCACACCGCTGTCTGTCTCCGTAACGTCCGGCGCCGTCTCCGCCTCTTCGTTTTCCTCTTGGACATCCTGAGACGCATACGGAGGACAGTCGTGGCACTTCCGGACCGTTTAGGGGAGAATGCGGCTAATGTGCTCTGTTTACCTCGAGGTGTTGCTTCTTCATGAGCCAGTCCTTCTCCTGAATGGTGGCGTGAAGCTGCGCTCGAAGCGAGATGTTCATTTCTCTCGTTTTCTGGATCTCCAGCTTCGTCCTCTGCATCTCTTCGCTGGCGTGCCGGTCTAGGGCGTCTTCTTCCACCGTGCTCTTTTGGACCACAGTTTTCTTCTCTTCCATCTAGAAGTTCATCGGCAGTGAGGAGAAGCAATGCAGACTCTCTCTCTCTGTGTGTGTGTGTGTGTGTGTGTGTGTTACCTGCATCTGCATTTCGTCTATCCTGTGTTGCCACTGGAGATGAATGTCTCTGATCTCCTTTTCCCTGTCCTTCTGCAGATCTGCTACATGATCAGAGAAATGCTTCTCAAACTGCAGCCTGAGGACACAGGGGAGCAATTAGACTTTGGAAGATCAGCCCAGATCAAGCTCCAAAGTGAGAGCTCCAGGTTAGAACATACAGCTAATGGAGGGACTAGCAAAGCAGTAGCACTTGCAATAGGACGGGGCATACATGTACATAGCCCCGTTACGGCTTGGTACTAAAGAAGTACGTACAAGCACAAGTAACTTGGCCCAAAAAAACACGTCAACCGGCTTAAACGTGCGCTAATGAGCTCCAACGGTAACGTGGTGAGCTTTAAACGGAACGATTGACTTCTGCTCTTTAACTCCCACCTCTGCTAGTGGATCCAATAGAACTCCTTTAACACATAAAATGCCTTATGCAGGGGGGATTTTCTGGGGATCTGGAACGGATTCATGCAATTGATATTATGTCGTATGGGGTTCATGGCCACATGGGCGGAGTTATAAGACAGATTTTCATTTCCTATTATATTTTATGACTGTCCTGAAGACGCGGGCTGTTAAAGCGAACAGGGCTTGATCGGGTTGGTCGTTAAAAGGCGTGTCCCTGTGTGTTGATATGGCCCGGTCGCGTACCTGAGCCTCTCCTCCACGCTGTGGTGTGACTGCTGTAGCGCCCCTCTCTCTCTCATTAGACTGGCGATCTCAGCCTGCAATTGTTCCTTCTCCAAAGCCAACTCTTCCTGAAGGAAACAGGAACATTCTGTCAGCCGACCGTCTCTCTCTGCCGCTCCACCATATCATATCATATCATATCATATCATATCATATCATATCATCTTTGGGACGTATCATTTAGCACAACATTAAACATGAGCACTTAGCAGCTGATCGGTGCAGGTACTTCAGAAGACCAGAATTGTCTTGAAATGAAATTTAGCCAAAGTGTGGCTACGCTACGTACGCTTTGATGCAAGGCACAGTACATGTACGTGTGTTGTTAATATCGGGACCGATATCCGATCCTAATATCAAATCGGTGCATCCCTAGCTAGGAGGGCTCGTGAAACAATCATAAGTGGCTCTGCTAATTGTTACGGAGGGTGTGTTTCAATATTTATAACCGGTTCATTTTCAGACGCAAGCTGTCTTTGTACTTGAACAAAAATCAGATTGGATTGGCATTTTCTTTTTCAGTTTCATTATATTTCCGTTTTTATTTTTTTCTTTTATTGTCATAATTATTTCTGTTTCTCTGTTCATTAGAACTGCAGGTATTTTTGGAAAGGGCAGCAGTGGGACTCGTTCCTACCTGCATCTGGCTTATTTTTCTCTGTTTCTCCTCCACTTCTTCCTTCAGTCTGTCGCACTCGGAGACGCACAGAAGCTGCAGCATGACATCTTTCTTTTCTTCCTCGAGTGCTCGTTCCCGTTCGCGTTCTTCCTCTCTCTCCTCCTCTCTTCTCTTTGCTTCTTCGTTTTCCTTCTCCAGTGACAGAATCGCCTCCTCCAGCTTCTTAATCTGCAGAGGAAACGGTCGCAAACTGAACACGTGTACGGGTCGACGTCCGTCCTCCTTACCGACCCAGGTCTCTTCTAACTGGGTACAGACTTTGTTTTGGAAATGGTGTCCGCATGTCTGTCCTATTGTAAGTAGTACACCTTTGTTTGTCCCCACTACCTGCATGTTCGCTCTGAGCTATAAGCATAAAAACTAGTTCACTTTCACATCCTGAGTCTCTCTTTCATCGCCTTGTCTAATTGAATTAAAAATCCTTGATATTTTTTATGAACGCAAATGAACGGAAAAGCTTTTGATCCATATTGCAGTGACAGAATAAATATATATATATATATATGTATACTGAATATATGACATAACGGAATAGGGCAAACCAACTGTTTCTAGGAACGGCTTTTTATCGCAAGGGACTAAATATTTGTTGTTTAAAAGACGATACAAGGAAACCATTGCTCTCACTACAGGAATAAAAAAGGAATCAGTAATGGTGTAGCGACCCGTTAGCCAAAATGGCCCATAAGAGTAGTTATTAAACCGTTACGTAATGTTTATATCAAAGTTCCTGCAGGCATGAGGGACGTCACGTAGCGTAGCATGGACTGTACATTTGCTATGTGGTTATTTGGACCATGTTCTAGAATGAATGACCTTCATCACGGACAGCTGCAGTTGTTTTTGGAGTTCCTCTCTGTCTGCCTCCAGGCCTCGTCTTTCCTCCTCTGCAGTCTTCCTCTGTTCCTCTGCCTGCGTACGGGAAAGTGAATCAAACTCAAACTCGAGAGTGGTTACGAGGGAGACCTTTCAGCTGTCCTTAACCTGTAACGCACTGTATGGATTCTCAGGTTACCTGCTTTCTCTCCGTATCCAGTAAGGCGTGGGTTTGCCGCAGCTCGCTGCCGTGTTTGTGGTTTAATTCCTCCAGGGCTTTGAGCAGTTGCTCTTTCAGGCGCACCTTCTCCTTGTCCAGATTTCTCTGCAGGTGCTTCTTTTCCTCCTGCAGCTCCTGCTCGTTGTTCCTTCGTTCTTGCTCGACCTCCTGATGGAGGCGCTGCATCTCCTCGGCGTGGGCGCGCTGCAGCTCCAGACGCATGGAAGACAGAGCATCTGCATGCTGACACAGGGAGACACCCCGTCAGTGCGTTCAGTGTTAACACGGCGTAAGGCTTGGCGAGAGGCGGGCGCATTCTTCCCGTAAGGAACAATGGACTTTGGATGAATCCGTTTCCAGATCCTCATAAAATCCCCCCTGTATAAGGGGTTCTACAAATTAATACTTATATTAATGTACAGTCGGCCAGACATCATGAGCACAAAGCTTCTCTTAATGCCCTGATGTTATAGATTGACAATTAAAAGGAAAACTCTTAACCCTAACTCATTTTCCTTTCGGTTGGCTATCATTACTAACCTTTTAAGGACCCATTGGGACTTGTTTGCACTAATAATACAGATAAAAAAGATTCTGAGAATCGCACTATATATATATATATATATAAATGCTGGGGTCGTAAGAATTGTAATAGGAAATACAAATCTGATATCTTATATATGTCTTATTCACATCTGAATGACAGAAAATATTCCCTTGCGCCACCTGCTGATAAATGTCTTGAATTACGGCTGCGTTCTTCGTTCAGTGAAACAGGACGTTGACTGAAATGCACCTTGAGCAAACATTACCATAGTCACTTTTGCGACCGTTATGAAGCTTGGAACAGTTTTCTGTCAGCAGGTGTCACACGGGTTCACTCGTACTAGTTTTCACTGACTGCCTTAACGATGAGAACCAAGGTACCCCTGTATATGTGCACGCTTACGGTATGTGTAGCTTTCCGTTTCGGGCGTGGTTCACCTGTTTGAGCATGCGCGCGTGGTCGTTGGACCGGCCGCTGTTCTGTAGTTCCAGCTCTTTGTTCCTTATGTTGAGACGACTCAGCTGAGACCTCAGTTCCTCCACTTCAGCAGATACCTGGATCTGAGAGGAGCTCTGGCTCAGCAGTTCCTCTAAAAGCACAGACGAGCACAATCAACCCGGAGTAACTCTCTGATATTAATGCTCACTTGTCGACCGTCAGAAGAGCACTGGGCACTAATGGTGTGGCTGGCAGGGGCGCAAGACGAAAAAGAACCCTGCTGCCCCGACAGAGCCCGGGTTGGGAACCATGGCTTTCATGGATGCTTCAGAATTGTACCTGATTTGCTTTGTAGTTCATTCTCTTGTAGTAATAAGCGTTCTTTGGCCACTGCTAACTCCTCCTCTGCTTTCCTGACTATTTTTTCAGCTTCTGCGACACGGTGATGGCCGTTTTCCAGCTGCTCTTCTAGGTACTGCATGACATGGAACAAGAGAAGAAACTCTTTATTTCTGCCTGCAAGGGAACTTGTTATACTTTCATTCTTAGCTAGAGATTCCATAGATTCAATAAGTCACTTCGTGGAAGCAGCCATCAGACGATGGTGCACTGTGATCATAAAGGGATACTCAGGTAGGCTGTGTGCCCTACACCATTACACCACTTGGACTGTTGATCCAAGACCAGATGGATCCATGCTTTGGTTGTTTCCTCCAAATTCTGATCTGGCCAGACAGTCTTCCAATTTTCTACTGCCAGCCTCTTACAGTTGTACCCTCCCCTAATCTGATGTGGTCTTCTGCGGTTGTCTGAACTGTCAGCTCAGGCATTTCCGCCCATCCTCGGTTTGAACCCGAGCAGTTCGTCTACACACCAAAATGCAGCGGGTTCCTGCCGGGTGACTGGCTGCTTAGATTCATTTGCACGAATGTGAACAGGTGTACCTAATAAAGTGGCCACATATGTGTGTGCGTGTGTGTGTGTGTGTGTGTGAGTTTCTACCTCGGTTTTTGCTTGCAGTTTGCTGCATTGTCTCTTACACTCGCACAGACCCTGTTCCCGTATCTCCAGCTCGGCCTCGGCCTTCTTCAGCCTCTGCTGCAGCACTGAATTCTGGTACTTGCAGTTCTCCTGCTCTCTCTTTTGCCACTGGCTCTTGTGTTCGTTGAGGCTCTGCTGGAAGGCTCTGCTTGCCGCTTCTTGTTCTCCCCTGTTTTCTTCCTCTAGAGCCTTTATTTTCCTCCGCATCTCCTCTCTCTCCACCCTCCACTCTTCTTCAGATCTTTTCCTCTCCTCCTCGCTGGATTTGAGCGTTTCTCTCAGAGAGTGCAGTCGCTTCTCCCACTCTTCCTCCGCCTTCTTCTGTTTTTCATCCTCTTCCTTCTTCTCCTTGCCTTCTCTCTTTCTCTCCTCGGCCTCTCTTCTTTTCCTCTCGTCTTCCTCTCTCCTCTGGTCCTCCTCTCTCGCTTGGCGCAGGTGCTGGCATTCTTGTTCCAGGAATTTATTCTCTTCTTGGATTTGCTTCAGTAACCTACACTGTCGGTCTCGCTCTATCTCTATGCTGTGATAGTTACGGCGGAGGTCTGTAGCTTCCTGTGTCAGCACGGCCACGTGCTCCGCATGCTCCACCTCCGCCCTCTGCTTACACTCCTCCACCTGAGAATGAAAACGGGTTTAGGAGACCGGCAGACCCTCTCTCTGATATACAGGCACGCGCCGTTTAAGAGTGAGGCAAACGGGTATTCTGGCCAGGCTAATCGGTATTCCAGATATTTTTCGGATAAAATAGACACCAGCCATCATGGTGTAAGGTTGGGTGGCAGCATTAATGCAGAAAAGTACATTGAGAGCTTGAGAGCAGTATTTTTTCTCTTTGCTCTCCAAGCTTATGTTTCGCTACCAGTTCCAGCCTCACACACTAAGATGTTCGTCCACTCTAGCATCACTCTGCTGGTTTTCATCAACAGAAACCAGTCCCACTATGCCCGGGCCCTATCAGAGGGCGGTAACTCCCTCAATCATTCCATGGCAGGGGACTTAATATCCTAAAGGGACTGAAATATTTGCCGATATGCATATTTTTACTTATTTTATTTATCTCTTATGTGTTAAGGTCCCGGGTTCGATCCCAGGGCGGAGTCTGCATGGGTTTACCCCGGGTACTCCATGCCCTTAAACAGCGCATACCCGTATAAAAATGCTCTAAGCCACACAATTGATGATGAGAACTAAACCTCTGCTACTGTAGCCTGGAGCTCCAGGAGTCGATTTCTGAGGGCAGCTGCCGATTCCTCCTCCTCGTCTTGGCTTGCGGTCGGCTGGAGGTGGCTGGGCGTGTCGGTGGAGACGCGCAGGAAAGTTTGCAAAGTCGCTTCCTGCTCCTCATTCTTTGCATTAAGAGAATAGATCACCTGAAAAAAAATCAGCAAAAGTAGGCTGAACAGTGGGGCACTGTCTCAAAACTTCTCTTATCCATTCCCAAACTGAGCAATATGACTATATGAGTATATTATATATGTCTGTATTAAATCTATATATAGCCTGCATGTTTATTTATGCTCAGCAAGTAATACTAAGACTGGCCTGTAGGTGGCACACTATATATGGGCGTAGCTTTTCACAATGAACATGGTGAGACCTTGTCTAACAGGATCTTAATTAAGAAGCGTCATCAAGATTTAATTTACACTGTGGTTGTTAAATATGGCCGACTGATCTAATGGAGTATCCTCTCCATTGGCTTTGCAAGAAAATATTCTAAAAGCAGGAGCAATACGTCGACCAAATTACAGCAGATCAGATCTTCCTCTTTAACAAGCTATACACAGTTATGCCACCAAATGCCAGGCAACCCAAGTGGGTTCATTCCCTCTTGGTTGTGTGCAGCCAGGGAGCTATGTTTCTTCGTGTCTAAGCTCCATTCTACAGTTTGCCTGATTGCTAGATAGATATCTGTTTATATTTATATATGAAATGTCTTATTCAGCTCTGAGTGACAGAAAACTAAGACGACCAAACCCTTGTGACACCTGCTGACAGAAGAAGTAATCGCAGTCTTAAAAAGCAGAAGACATGGCAACCTGTTTCAAGTTTTTTTTTTTTTTTGTTTTTTTTTTAATGACAGGTACAAAGATAAGAATGAATCGTGCAGTAATCTGTGCAAGCCAAGTGTGACCGTGGGAATGTCTGGGCTACACAATGCGGACGTTAAACGGGACATACGTGTCTACTGATGCAGCGTTTGTCGCCTTTAAATGCGTTAAACGATCGAGCCTTTACGCTTTGTGTTTATTACCGTAATAAATCCAGTGCATCCTGATCGAACACATCGTGACTTTAACACGTACAGCTCTTACATCAGGCCTGGTTCATCATACGCAGCGGCGGATAGGAGATCACATAGGAGATCACATAGGAGATCACATAGGAGCTGTTGTGCTCCTCTTTTACCGCATTACCTTGGTGAGCTGCGCGATCTTCTTGCACATTTTGGTGTGCATCTGATAATCGTACAGCTCCTGATCCACGGTCGAGAAATCCGCAGCGGTCTCAGTACAAGTGCCCGGGGCCAGGCTCATCTTCCCGGAGCTAGAAGCCATAACACTGGGCAGACGTCTTCTTTTACATGATAGTGGCGGGACCGACAACGACACCACGCGCTCCCGGAGTCTCTTCTACGCCGATTAGGCTGGAATAACGGTAATCCTCTCCGACTGCGCCCTTAAGTTGTCCGTCCGCGGGCTGCCCGCTGTGCTTCATGAACTTAGTGGCCAAATTTATCGGGGACACTGGCACGGACATGCCCCCTCCCCTCTACCTAGGGGGGCGAGAGCTTTCCCTGGTGACATGGGCGCCTGTTCAGGCACCTGTCTGTCTCTCTCTCTCTCTCTCTCTCTCTCTCTCTCTCTCTCTGACTGGGCGGCGGCGGCGGCGGCGTGACTACAGTTTTACGTTACGAACCGCAGTCCAGGCTGCACGTGCCCCTCCCATGCGCTGCACGGGCTTATAATAGACCGTCGTTCCGAGTTTCTATGCAGCCCTGGACAGGACACGGACGGATCGATTTCATTCGGGCACACATTGTGATCAAAATGGGAGAACGGGTGTGGCAGACCTGTAACTGGTGTGTACTGGCCCGGTGAAATCGGGGTCCGTTTGATATTGCGTTGCTGAGCAGAACTACAGGACGCGCCACCCTGCTTTACTACTGGCACTACATTGCCCATAATCCACCAGCATCTGTCCACCAGGGTTTCCTTTTCAAAGTTTCCTCTTTCTGTTTGGAACCAACGCCAGAGATATCTTCATGGAAAAATGAAGCACTCAGATAGAAGTGTCGGATTTGTAGAAAACCCGGCTCTGGTTAGACGCTGGGCCCTGCCAAGAGAGGGTGTAAAAGTGCTTCGCGGGGGGGG